>DWJZ01004858.1:0-14811 GCA_018249125.1 Asbolis capucinus
TAGTGGCTGTTTGAAGGTTATAATTTATGTTGTTATTTTAATATGTTATCGCATAATACACCATGCACAATTAGTTTAAAGGTAGTTTATTGTCAAAAACTGTATAATAGGCTAACAAAGGTCGGAGTTAATGCCTAGGGGCATTCTCTGCCAGTCGACCCAGGTTAGTGGTAATAATGTGCGGCAGGTGATATTAATAATAAAAGTTAATATAATACATAAATATGTATAAATAAATATATATGCAAACATTTGAATGTACATATGTATGTATAATTGTTGATTTAATATTTATTTTTAATCGTTCCTTTTGCTTACAGATAGACTACACTATTGTAAGTTGAGGGATGTTTAAGACAAAGAATCGATTAATCTTGGAAAATTTTTGGGAACACTCATTTTCATTTTATAATTTATTTTAATAAGATAAACAGGCCGTGTTAATTATTCTTAGTTAAGTACAATTTTGTATTCTGTAATTGTGCGAGCATACACTGTGTGCCTTGTAGGTTAGGTAGCTTATCTATGCTATACTTAACGTCTCTAGGAGCATTGGGATCCTACTGATCGACATTTCAAATGATGTCCAGTGGTCCCTCACTTAGTTAGTAAGGCTAAACTAGCCTCAAAGAAGTTGCAAGTGCTCTATAGAGCCAAGCAGTACTTCATGTCTAAGCATAGACTGCTGCTGTACAAGGCACAAGTCAAACCACACATGGAGTACTGCTTCCACCTTTGGGCTGGAGCCCCAGCTTGCCGAGTGGTCTATTTAATCGAATACAACAGCGTTTAATTCGTTTTGTCGACGATAACGTGCTCACAGACTGTCTAGAGTTGCTCGAGTTGCGGAGAGATGCAGGCTCTCTGCGCGTCTTCTACCGCGGTGGATTTTCGACATCGTACATCCCGAGGGAAAACCAGGTTCCGCCGGCACCACCTGGATACCTGACGTTCCACCACTGTCAGATTTTTCCCGTCACTTCAACCTCGGCCGTGTAGGTTGCGGAACGAATTTCCCGCATCGATGGTTCCTCAAAGCTCTACATCACTTCCTTCTTGGCCGGCAACGCGTTGGCGATTCCCGTGGTGTTGCTAATGTCCATGGGCGGCGGGGATTAGTTACTATCAGGTGTCCGTCTGCTCGTTTGACTGCTTTAGTTATAAAAAAATAAAAACACTAATATTATAAAGCTGAAAACAATGTTTGTTCGCGCTTTTCTCAGGATCTACCGGTTCGAATGTTTGTTTTTTACTTATAACTTGCAAGAAACTATAGTCACGCTCCTCTCCACGCTTCGCCGTAGACAGGGTTCGGGAATTGGACATGGGACATATCTGTTTTTTTATGAATCTCGCATGTGTCTTCCATGTACGGGCCTAATCAGTTGCAGCTTTATTGATATGTATAGACGGTATTTATTTTTATTTATTACACCTAATAACTAGCGAGTTGTGAAGTTGAAGTTGTGTGAATGAGTTTATACGATCGTGCGCAAAAGTAGATATTATTTATTGTTAAGGACACACAAATTATGAAGCAGACTCAGCAGCACGTTAAGTATGTAGGCGTCTAACTGAACAAAAATTAATAGCTTCTATAATATTTGGGTAATATCCGTTTTTATAGCCATGGCCGATTTTAGTTAAATTTATGTAAATGCTATGTACTTTTCACACTTTGCGCTCGCGCGCCATATTAATTTTGTGCCTGACAAAATATGATTTTTGCTGCGTGTTTTGGTGAGTAACGGAGAAAATTTGGTTTATGGGTTACCATTACCGCATCGTAACGGTATTGTGTTGACGTATTGGGGCTGATAGTTGACAAACAATTTGGTTGTGTGGTAGTAACTACATATATAATTATGTTAAATGGTTACTACCACCCACGGGCATTGCCTTTCTTGTACGGCCCTTATACTATTTGATTGTGGCTTCACGTGCGAAGCAACACGTCCGGGTTCACTTCTAGGCTGCTGCAGGCATTTCAGATCCTGTACTTAAGTGGCCTCGAATGCGAACCCTAATCCCAAGACTACAGAATTCAGCTACTTGATGGTATTGCGGAAAACCTGCAGAAAGGAATAAGCCGGGTTTGAGTAAATGGTCTATTTATTTAAAAATTTCAAAGGAAATCACTGACACAAATGTCACTGCATTGATTTACCGTGTCTCAGATCGCGTTATGTACCCCTGATTTCGAAGGAACAGTCCAGTTTAAAAAAAATCTATCCTGCTCACACTTTTTCTTTCCTGTATTTTCCAGAATTATCTAGAAGTTCTTTTTTTAAATTTCTTCTATTCTTCACACATTTTCATTTCCATTGCGCCTAAAAATTCTAGAATTTTTTTTTAATTTCTTCTAATCCTTGCTTTCGTTTCTATTTCGAATCGGTTAATCTGGAAATTTTCTTTCTTTTAAAATTATAAAAATCCAACATAAAACTTGGGGATCGAACCATGAACCTCCGCTTTCAGAAGAATATACGCGACAGTATACCTAGAAATTGCCTTGAAGAGTTATCCAATGATTTCAGAGTTGCCATACATACTTTAACCAGTTACCTCGTGGGAAGTAAGCAGTTTTCTAGCAGTAGTTTTCTACATAAGTCATAAACATGCAAAATTTCATCTAAATTGGTCCATTGGTTTCGGAGTTGCCACACTAATTTTAGTCTGTTATCCTGTAGGAACTAAGCCATTTCCTGGGACAAAACAATATCCTTTAACCATTCTCGGGTCTTCGACTCCGACTATGCCAAATTTCATCTAAATCTGTTCAGTGGTTTTTTCGTGAACCACGAACAGACAGAACAAAAATCCAAAAAAAATTGTTTTGGTCTCTACTACTACTACTACTCTTCACTCGCGTAGCATATTCGGATATTTTTTCTTGTTATTTACGTTTAATATATCACAAAAGTCGTGTCATGTAATTTAAGGGTAGCTAATCTGTCTCAATCGTGAACTATCAGAGATCTCTGCTTCGCAGGTACGGTCGCTGCCAACTAGGTTACTGCACAGTCTAAAGGGCGGGAATTAGTCACAGAACTATGAAAATATATAACCGATATTTTCGTTTTATTGGCTATAAATATACGAAAGTAATGACCAAGCAAACAGCAGGTTAACGACTTACAACATAATTTGTTTAAGTTTATTGCTTGAGCCATCCTAGTTCACGATAACGTTAAATTGTACTATTTGCAACATTTTCATTCAAACATTCTGAAAGTGCAGTGGTTCTAAAACTTTTTTTACGGAACACTTTTTTATTACTAATTGATTTACGTAATCAGGTCAGGTAGAAGAGGTCAGCTGTATTTTCGGTATGAAGTTTAATTCAAGAAGTAATACATATATTTCATAGACTACACAATAGCCGCAGCTAATTTAACTTGGTGTTGGTAAAAATAATTTCATATTTACGATTTTCAACACTGCTGCTGTCTATATTACCTATGATGTTAACCATCCTGACTGACTGGAAGGAAGAAGGCTATGTTTATGCACGTGATTGATGATTTTATCGTGAAACGAGTCGTTTCGAATGTTCGTCGTGGAATTAAAGATTGGAAAAAGCGGTAACAGTAAAGGTCCCTGAGAAGTCGGCGTCCTTAGTGAGCCAAATCTCCTTAATAAGTCATAGTTTTCTTGCTGGCTCTTGCACGGGTCATGTGCAACGGGGTGACATGCAAAATATTAAATAGATTTTGATACACTTTCATACTTTACTCTTTTTACTTTCCCACGTAGACAATTCGTAATGAATTCTATAAACAAATGCAAGAATCACTTGTGAGTTGGGAGTTTTTCGGTTTTAGTTATTCTACGCGGGGAAGGACGCCCGCGACCCCAAGTTGCGTGCAGAGGGAAGGATCAAAAATCTTCATCAATTGCGTTGTTATACCTATTTGAACTACTCAATACGCAAAGTAGCTAACAGAATTTAAATTATAAAACTTAAGGAATTGTGATTACGCGACAAATTATGTAACTAACTCGCTCCCATTTGCATCGGTTTTGGCTTGAAAAATTGGATTATCTCTGCTAACAGTATTGAAACAGAGCAGCGGTCTCCATTAGACAACAATATTAAGAGCTTACAGAGTGCTTCCCATTACATAAATGACTAAGTTGATCAGACAACATCGCGCTTTTTGGGTTTAATATGAGAGTTAATATAATTTACGCACCCACGACTCGTTTGCGTAAGATTTGTCCGACTGTCCGCGTGACTGAAAATAAAGTAGTTTTCATACATTTTTTAAACCCCGCACAGTTTGAAACTTCGAAAATGCTATAACAGAAAAATATTTATTGGCATGTAACTCAATGCAAAGGTTCATGGCGTTATCATTGAAAATGGAGAATTTCCATATAAACTTTGATAAAAAAAAAAGTTGAAATAGGGATTTTAACGTCGTTTTCTTTCCCGAGCTCTTTTCTATCACTTTATCATATTTCATCAAAATCTTTCTTGGGATTTAGGCGAGAGAGCGTAACCAACAGACACTCTTACTTTCGCATTTATTATACGTAGGTCATACTAATAATTTTGCATAATTTTAAAAAACAACTATGTGCAGCATGGGTAACGAGTTGTACTTTTTGGGAAACTAAAAATTACTTTGTTTTGTTGGCCGTGTGTGAAGAAGCGTTGTCGTAATGTAGGAGAACGGGGCTTTTTGGTCGTCTTTCGCGAACTTTTTAACACCCTGGGTGAACAAATCGTAGAATACCACTCGGCGTTCACATTCTTTTGATTTTCAAGTGGAATTGTGCAGATGGAACCCGTGGCAGAGATGAAAAACGCGATCTTTTTTTTACCAACGTTTCTCGCCTGCCTCTCTTTTGTTGGCCTGTTCTCATTTTCAAACACCCATTCACAAGATTGCTGTTTTTTCTCGGGTTTAAAACAATAACTCCACGTTTCGTCGCCTGTGACAATGTCATAAACAGCATTAGAATGTCCGTGGTCGTACTTCAGTAGCATCTGTGAGCACCATTCCTCACTGCTCCGCTGTCAGTTCATGAGGGATCCAACGACAACAAAATTTCCGAACATTAAATTCTTTGTGTAAAATTTTATGAATTTGGCTCATACCTATCCTCAATAGCCCTCAAATTGTCTCATAGATAATCCGCGGGTTTTCTTCCATTAGCCGCTTAATAGTAGCCACATTATTTTCGTTGATGGGAGTTGAAGGTCGCCCTTCACGAAATTCGTTGTGTAAAGAAATGCGACCTCTCTCAAATTCAGCAAACCATCGCCTTACGGTGTTGAAACAAGGTGCTTCTCTCCCAAAAGCATTTTGAAGAAGAGCTGCACAGTCTTGCGCGGAGAGAGAACTTTAAAAATCATAAGAAATCATCGCTCTAACATGTTTTCGACTTAATTCCATTTTCGTTGCGTACGTAGAACTTTGATAAAAAACTATTGACAAATGATTTCCCGTCAATTTTTTTTCTTTATTACCAAGAAAGAAGCAACGTTTTAAAAAATATAACAATCGAAATTCAAATAGTTTCGATTAGCTAGAAGTGCTTAACTTTTAGTGTGCCGCGTGTATTACTTAGTAGGTATTTATAAAGGACCATCAGTTTGCTGGTCGTATATGATGGTGTAATCCCTATGTAATGATTTGAGTAAAAAATAAAAATATGTTAACAATCTTTTCCTTTTATAAACCTGTTTTGAAAATTTATTATCGCATATAAACTGGAATTTCCTAAATTATTATGTCGGTTGACCCTCCAACCCCTTAGATCGCAATTCCGAAAATAACAAGATGCTTACGTCATTACAGAATTCCAATTATCAAGTTTTATAGGTCAACAGTAATGTTTATAAGCATAAATTTTCATTACGCTAATGAGTAATTGTATGAGAACATTGACATGACAGTACTTATCGCAGTATGAGAGTAAAGAAAGTTAATTATTCTCGGTATCCTTTGTGATTTGGCTGTCGTTCGACGTCAGTTTTCTGAAGCTGGCTTCGTACGGTGCTTGATTCTTTGGGGCCTGACGTACACATTGCGTACTGTCCACATTTTAGATAAGACCTGTCATATTGTTATCGGAATGCTGGACTACCAAGAAGACGGACAAGAGAAGGCATTGATTGCAGGCAATCGACACGTAGCATGAGAATGTTGATATGTGTGGAGTGACGAGAACAGATAAAGTAAGAATGGAACATGTTAGCGGAAGTCCGAATGTTACAGGAATATCAGAAAACTGAAAGGGAACCGACTGTCCTAGTATGGTCTGGTGTTTGGGTCACTTGGCATTTGCATGACGATGACTTTTGCTACAGCTTAAGTTTGAGATAAGTAAAAGGTTTCTAAGTCTTACAGACATCTTTATTTTAACTGTAAATATATTACATGCCATATTCGTCATCCTAACCCATAATTTCACTGGTGCATTCGATCGTTTCTCACAATTTAAGGAGTTTTACGCCATAATCCAACTTGAGGGTTAAGTGTGGATTGATAGTCCTGGGGATCTCTGAGAACATTATGGGGAGCTTTCGGATGTGCTCGTATCCTTACAATAATTCACTTTACCGAAACAATTGATGATTATTTCTTATATGCTCATAGTTTTCGGAAATAAGAAATAGAGGAGTAGGTACTTATTTGCTATTGAGCAACTTCAATACAAGAATTATTCCAAAACTACTTGTTCTATATCAATCTGAGTTGACATTGAGTATTTATTATAACCACTAAACTATAATTAAATTGAGTCTACTAATAAGTGTAGGGTGTCATTTGTTTTCGTACCGACTGAAAAGTATTAAATTTTACCGTAGTTAAACTATTCATATGACTTTGCTGTCCGTTCGTTCGTCCTTCACAAGGCTCTATTTCTCAAACGATACGTTGAAAGCTACACCGTCACAAATTCGTTATATTTTAGCGAATTTCCACGAAACGTTAACGAACTATGTATAACTTTCCAAAACTTTCCTGTGCATTATAACCAGATGAAAATCCGTTGGGTAATGTTTTGGAGTTTATAGCGTTCAAAAGCAAGAGACGGTGTGGACCTTCTTTATAATAGGAACTAGTTTTCCGGCAGTCGTCGGCAGATCTTAAATTTTAACATATTATTATTAAATACTTATCCCATTAAAAAATCTTGTAGCAGCATTCAATATCTATAGTATGGCATGTATGTCGATCTCCACAATATGCCTATAACTTTCCCGCAATTATAACCAAATTAATCATGTTTGACCGCAATCGGATGAGCGGGACGGTCATGAATTACGAACGAACAAATAAATATTAATTTTAATATAATAGAAGATAATACGATAACAGTATGTATTATCGGTTTTTATCATGACTACGTTAATTTCTCTTACCGATCTCCATTTGTATTCAGGCCGTAACAACGGATACTTGTTGCCTTTGAAAATTACATGTATTGTCTGTGTGCCTCGGAATAGAAATCTAATGACTGTTCTGTGTGTGAAATTGCGAATTTTAGTTCGATTAAGAAAAAAAAAATAATTTATGCACTGAAAAGAATTCCTGGTGTTTTACGATGCATACCTAATAGGCTTTTTAAAATTCTATTTCATGTTACGGAATGCGTATTTGAACTAAAAATGTAACAAAATGTTACACAATGAATTTCGTACAACAGTAAAATTTGTTTAGAGAATAACTATTATGTTAACAAAATAAATAGGGACCTGTCAAATTATTCCTTACCTAGAATGTAAATATTGTTTTTGTCTTTGAAGTGCCCTGGAACGACACTTTAATAATAGAGACGTTACTTCTAATTTATCTTTCAAACTTTGTTATCTAATTTATTAAAGATCCGCCTTTGGCAACAGCTACAAAATCTGTAGAGTTAACTCTGTTGGGAGAAGAGGATAATCGAATAACATGCATCACGGTCACAAGGAGTACGAGAGTGTGTTATATAAACTAATTTACTACAATTATAATGTCGCCTCATAGATATCAACAAGAATATATCATGTTAATTGAAGACGTCGCAAATTACATTTGCAGGAGTAACGTTTGCCGCCTTAACACACGGATCTTTCCTGATCATACCACGTTCACGCCTACATATAAGCAGATCCCGGTTATTATTACTTTGATCTCAGTACCACGCAACTATTATTTACCTCCTTGTCACCTATATTTACATACAAGTACGGTGTAATTGTAGGACACTTGATAATAGTAGTTTGTTGCGCGCGCGCATGCCGCTATGAGTCACCGGCAGGCGTTCTGCGCACAATGCCGTCCGAACTGAACGGTCCAGTCGCGTCGCGGCATACTTAGAGGACATACATATCACTTATTTACGCTGGCAAGTTTGACATTTACGAACTTTTGTGACTAGTTATCTATTTAATTGTGACATAAAAGTATTAGCTAAAGAGAAGTGGTGATTAACAGTGAATATGACTGCCGTGAAGAAGGCTCTGGCGATGCGTCAGCTAGACTCCATGTTTGGTAACTTAACCCTCGAAGGAGGGGGTCGCCATTCGCCATTCGTCAGCTCCACCATAGAGCACGACCCGCATTGTGATGTGCACGGCCGCTGCAGTACCCCGTATCGATCATCGCTGTATCTCCACAGCAGAGAATCTACACCGGGCTATCACAGGGAATCAGTATCTCCAACAAATGGTCTGATCATTAGGTCCGGTTAAATTTTATATTTTATAGTGGGTTCATTTTATTAAATTATTTATATACTTATTAATAAATAATGTAATAAACAGGCGACGGGATTCATTGGGTATGTCGAGGTCTCCTGCGCGTGAACTGGAGCATCCTTCAACCTTCCCGAGCATCTTGCGTCGTGACCGCCACAGTCCATCTCATACCCCTCCTCGAAGAGATACACCGAGTCCAACGCACAAATACAATAGCAAAAGACACTCAATGGGTTCCTTTCCAAATCTCTCTCGTACAAATGTTGTCAACTACAACAGACGAGATTCATTCAACAACACCAATATTAGGGATATGAAACGAGACTATGTTGGTTCGACGAACTCTTTATCCAGGAAAAGTTCGATAGACACAAAAAAGTCTTCTACAGATTCTCTGGATAATTGGCACATCACTTGGGATACTGATCGGAATTATTCTATTCCACAATTGGCGCATGAAGAGAGACTCTCATGTGGACACAATAAGGTAACTATACAAACACTTTCGTTGTCTTATTACGTGAACGAACCTTTTACGATATGCCGAAGGAAATTATCAGGCGTTTTTCATAAATATTGTTATAAAGATATTTATTACATTCATCAAAAAAGCATATATAAAATATACATATTATAACGGTCATATTGAGCTTAAGTAGGTACATATGGGTGAAGTCATTCTTTTGAGTGACTGCATCAATATCCTTGTATTGGTTTATACATGCTTACTATAATTTGAATCCATTCAATATTTTTTATTGAATTCCAATCCCGGAACGGATATTTATTCTTTTTTCCGTTATTAAGTTAACTACTGGAAAGCTGTGTAACGTTTGAATACTTACGTATTGATCTTGTGTTGCATGATAACCATTTATACAACCGCAACACGCGATATTTAATTGCATTTATCGACAAAAAAACGTAACCAATTAGATGCGAAACAGTTGCAAACGATCCATGTTGAATTCCATATATTATTATTATCAACCTGAACCTCGTGCATGTAATTTTTTAAATATACCTAAATAATTTTTTTTTTATTGTCGATACCAATTGAAACCGAAAAAAAATTTGGAAAAATTTGCGATACTTTGGAAACTCTAGTACAGTTTCTTCATCGTTCGTTCACTAAATTAGGCGCGTTATCTATCAATTAAGTAAATATACATTTAGTGTGTCACATAATAACGTGGCGTCGTTTTAATGCAATTTATTATTGGTCATTGAATATGTCATTGTGCCTCTCTGGACGAGGTCGCGATGAAGAGTATGCATTATGGTTATTATGAGTTTCTTTATCAGTTTGGATACATAACTCAAATGATCTTACTGCTACAAGTAATGCATACATTGGTGCGTGTGTAATTTTAATGCCATCCGCGGCCGACTCATGCTGAAAATATCTTTGGTCGAACTGATCGACTTAAAGGCACGGAATAAGGTGGTTGTGGGCATATATATCATTTTCGTTTATGTCAAATGATTCGTATATTTTGGTTTTATGTCTAAATGTAAATGCTTGCTGCAAAATGGATGAAAGTGTCCGTAAGGTTCAATTTCTCGTGGAGCCGTTTTCTTTTTTGCTCCAGAGAAAACATTCCATTACGTAACCTTCATCCCTTACAAGCCTTCGACATTCCAAGATGTTGATGCAATATGCGAGATACTCAACATTTTTGCACTAAAGTGCTCTTCAGTGTTTAGAAAGGTCACCGCGTTTGTACTTACCTCTTCAAAAATGATTTCTGCACATGAATTGATTTCGCTTTCTCAATTTACGTACATTTAATTTGATGTGTAAGTCCATAATTACATAAAATTTGTGTGTATAAATGTGTTTTACGGCCACGAGAATTGCAATTAGTTATTTTTCATGCATTTCATTTTTGATTCTTGAGAAATGGTTGACAATTATGATTTTTGTTGAAATTTTGTTAAATATTGAGAAATTGTGTGTACCCTCAAAATTAGGATAAGTTTGAGCAGCGATATGATTCCCGAGTGCGCATGCGTGTTGTAATGAAATAGTAATCTGCGGGAGGTATTGACAAACCCTTGTTCCTCACAACAAAGAATGTTTATAACCTTTCTTGAATGAAGGTTTTTCATGAAGCCTACGTGTTTTAAGAAATTGGCATACAGCTATTTAGTCAGTGATAGCTTAGCGTATAGCGGTTTGAACATTTAAATGCCAGAGTTCGAATTCTGCAAGTATGTATCTATAATTTTCAAAGATACGTGCGTGTTATAAATTAACTAGATTCCGCCCGCGACTTCCTCCGCGTGTAATAGTTACTTTGCGCTAACGCTAACTTTAACCCGCGACTTTTCTGTCATACATGATTTTTGCGAAACTTTTTTGCGGAAGAGGAAAAAATTCCCTGATTTTAAAACATTGTTCCAATTCTGAGTTTAGCGCGTTCAGGCAAACAAAGCGAAGAAACTCTTCAGCTTTATAATATTAATATAGATTACAATTTGCTTCAAAGAGCTCTTGAGAGTTTCCTATGTAATTCTCAAAGATCTAACCAGTCTAAGAATCCAAGCTTAACTAGCGTGCTGAACTATGATCGCATCTCCCATTTCGACAGAAGACTCTTTGTACCACTTTGGTATAATAAATTAGATTATCTCGTTAGTATTTCACTGCCAACAAGTTTCTTTGCATACGCTATTAAAGGGCGGCCACTTTTTCGTCATCCGCCAAAGTTATTCGAGCGCATTTAAATACATTACAGCAGTCTTATAAGTATTGCCATAGAAGGGCTTTTGTCCTTAAATGCCATTTCAGGTGTATCGAATGAGTGAGTGAATGTTTAAAACTCGAACCATGACCTTAATTGCTCGTAAATATTGTGAAGGTTAATCAGATTTTTAACGAAATTATATTTTTATGGTGAAAATTTAATATGAATTTACACCCGTCTCGTCCGCCGCTAAGGTTTTTATTTCTCCTGATTATTTGTTTGTTGTTGAGAACTTTATAACTTTTTTTTTCTATAACAAAGTTTTGAAAGATATTTAGTTTATTAGTTTGTATATGTCTTATTCGATGGCACAATGTTGTGGTTATTAGGTAGATTTATTATTGATTGTAATAATATTTTCTGTATTTGTTAATGCAATGAGTACCTACGATGTAATTCAAAAACTTTGTTTTGTCGAAATAGATGGGGTAGACGGTTAATAATTTGAGGCTATAAGTGTTTTTAATGACAAATGAAAAGAAATACTTTTGGTACAAACAAAATCTGGATAGGGTCACTCTTATAATTGACAGATTACATATTCAAAGATACTAAAGACGAAAATTTCAATCCGTGTTTTTTTTGGAATTCCCCGTCAGAAATTGTTGACTCCTATAATATTTAAATGGAAATTAAACTTGAAGTAGCATTACTGCAGATTAATAGGTAGCACACCTGTTGGATTGCATCTTAGCTTTACATGAGCGCATTGCATTATTCAACTAACGACACTGACTACATCGCCAGCAAGCGTTATCACAACCCCGACCATGGCAACTAGTTACAATGAACGCGAGGTTGTCATAAAAGTTTACCTTATACTCAAGTGTTACAAACGGGCTTATTTAAATGCAAATAGAAATTCGATAAGATCAAATTGGAATGTCCCCAGTCGGCCCGCTCTACATGGCTCGCACCCAGTCAGCTCGGCGCAGTCCCCGCGACCTACACAGCCATAAAAGGACATGACGCCGTCGACTCGCACAAGTCACGACTAAATCATGTCAATATTTACATTTTGTCTCATTCGGCTTTACGATAAACCTCTGGTTTCGTGGATATCGGCACGGTGTGCTGTTGTTTAATAGTATTGGAATGTACTGAAAAGTGACTCACTCCATTTGCTGAATTTACGAAGTCCGGTACTCTTTCACAAACATACTTTAAAATGTGGCTATATCGCACGATGTTTCACTCGGCGACGTTACTGAAATCTGAGTCACGCTATCGAAGTTGTCTTCGAGTTGCGCCTGGTAGGAGATCTCTCATTGCCAAACTGGCGATGCCGATCAGATCGACCTACATACTTACAATCCATAGAATAGAAGATCTATGAACATCACTCGCGTCTGGTTATCGTATGTTCATGTAGTTGGTTGTAAGTACATTTGAATATGTACAATTGTTGTAAGTACATTTGAAAATGTACATGTGATAATACACTAAATTGTTCCAATATTGAAGGTAGAAGAAGGAACATTCTAGGCTATCTGTGATTATTTAATAATTTTAATTAGCGTGTTTTTAATTTTTAACGTTTTATTTGCATAAAAATAATTGCATAAAACTAAATGATTTTTTATATACTTAATTCTAAATATTTTAATATTTATCGTTTGATGTACTTATATAAAGGACACATTTAAACTCTGTACGACACTTAAATGGTTTCCGTTAGATATTAAAATACTGGCAGTGGACCGAAAGCTTGATTTCATTGACCTTATCGACATTTTAAGCCAAGGCTTCTGTTTCTGTTACGGTAGTGATCGTATCATTTTATGTCTGAATTAATAAATCGATCTGAAGTACCTTTATGTGGTACTAAGGCCCAACCGCGGTTTCGCCCGCGTGGTTGTTGATAAAAAGTAGTTTAATTGTTATTTCAGACTGTAATCTATCTCTGTGTCAAATTTCATTCAATTTATTCATTCAAATAAACAGTCATGCAACCATCCATTCTAACAAATTTATAATATTAGTAAGAAATTAGATGTGTCGGTATTTCCTTTGATTTTATATTAGGTATAATACCAGCAGATGAGATTTCTTTGACTAATACTTAGTGCATAGGGTGCATTATTTTGAAGATTCCTGCGTCTCTTGCTTCTGCTTTTTTACTATTTTTAGTTATATAATTTTTTGATGCACAATTAATATACCCACTATTTTATTTTAAAATGGGACGTTTCTTCATTATTTAGAAGTTGATTGCGAATGTTTGTGACTCTAGTATGTTCGCAAAAAATCATTAAAATGAATAAATACATAATCGTGCTCTACCATCAAACCAGCTAACTACGATGTACCTATATCAAAATGTATTGTTAACCAACTTGTATGAAAATACCGAATTTCATAAAGATAAACAGATAAAACAATAAAAAATTATATAAATTGTTAAATTAATCAGAGCCATCTCATAAACTCTTAAAGGTAGTAATTGGTAACAGACTAATTTAGTCAACAAACGAAAATTGTAAAAAATATTATTCTGGTATACGTATCGTAAAAATGCAATGCATTTAGTAAAAAGCGGTTATCTTAATATTTATTTACAAATAGCTAAAATAAATTTCCAAAAACAGGTACGGATAATATTCGTCCAATACCACGATTCCAATACATATTTATATTCCAATAGGCTCACAAGTCACAACCCCGTCCCTCAATGTATAATCAATTCATAGCAACCGCTGTAACTCCTGTGATCCGCCCGATGTCTAATGACGTAAAAAGTATGTCCCCGCTTAAAGCCGCCCGGGGCATACAAAGAGGAACTCTTTTAGATACAGAGCGGACACTTCTTTGGTATTTAGAAACTATATTAGCTGAAGTCAGTATTGTTATGTGAAATTAAAGACAAATTAAAAAACAGATTAGCTATTTTTGTAAATACATACTATGTATATATGTAGCAATGTACACTATGCCGTTTTGTATGTTACGTATTTGTGCACCATTTGTCACCGGGTTGTGTGAATGAACAACACTTATCGTATCGTTTCATTGCATGAACCGAATATATCCGTAACGTGGCCACTTCGATGTGATATGAACACGCAACCTTCTGATTTCTATTATGATTCTTTTATTTTATTAATTTAAGTGGTCCTCCTCTCAACCCATCACGGCCCACTATTGGGCATGGGTCTCTTATCTGAATGAGAAGGTTAAAGCCATAGTCCACCACGGTGGTCAAGTGCGGATTGGCAGACTTCACACACTTTTGAGTTTTGCAAATTCCCCGGCATGCAGGTTTCCTTCCGATGTTTTCCTTCACCGTTATAGCGAGTGACAATTAAACGCTTTAAACGCACATAGCTCCGTAGGGTAAGAAGTGCATGCCCTGTGATTCGA
>DWJZ01004859.1:0-14810 GCA_018249125.1 Asbolis capucinus
GCGGCCTTATCGCTTAAGATGCGATTTCTTCCAGGCAACCTTTGGGAAAAGAACTGTATGGGTTGAGAAAAACGAGCAGGGGTGTACGAGTGTTTGATATAATATAGATACTATAATATATACTAGAGAAAGTATTAAAGGCTGGTCAAAGGGAAATAGTCTAGAAATTATACAGAAAGAGAGAAAGTAAGATTTCGTTAATGATTTGAAGGTGTCTAGTGATTGAGCGCGTCGGATAGACAAAGGCAAAGAATTCCAAAGTGAGACGGCCCTTTGCCGAGAAGGATTTGGAGAAATAAGACGAAGAACTGACAGGAAAACTTAAGGTGATATTAGTAGAAGAGCGAAGAAAGCCATTATGGGTAAGGTGTCGGTACTGAAACAGTGATTTTAGGTAATCGGGGTAAAGAGGATTGAACAGCACGCAGTAAGAGAAGTAAGAATATGTGTATCCCGGCGAAAACGGATAGGGAGCCACTTGAGTCTGATGCGGTATTCAGAGATATGGTCATATTTGCGAAGATTAATTATGAATCCAATGCAAAGATTTTGGAGACGTTCAAGCATATTTAATTGCTCCTGTATTACGTCCAGATAGCAGGCGTTGGCATAGTCGAGGATCGGAAAGAGTAGGGAATGAGTAAGCACAATACGAAGGGATGAGTATACGCAAAAGTAAAACAATTTAAAGTTGTATATTTTTCACTATTTACACAAAAGAATTTTCAACAGTACGACATTTACACTAAATTTAAATTTAGTAACTTTATAGTGGAAAATCGATCAAACTAAAACACTAATGATGTGATAATTTTATAAATTACAATTATAATAAAATAAATAACAATATAATTAACTACCGAGAAAGTTCGAAATAAATAATTCAGAGGTTTTTGAAAAATTACAATTTTTAATTTTGTATGCTTTGCATATTCTATTTATTAAAACCAACATTTTTACACCATCTAAATCATACATGTAAAACTCCTCCTGACTCCGCCTACATTTTGAGTCCATAAAAAACCGTCAATAGTATTATAAAAACAGGTCTGTCTGTCCATACCCAGCTGGCCGAGTTTTTAAAAATTATTGCACGTAAAACAATAAACATCATACGTCTATTCCGTTTATAGTATCGCCATGCCTTGACCATCGATCGATCGCCCTCGAATGCCTTCTGTCGATGGAAATTTACGACTGACCACGAAGTCATATCTTAAACTGACTTGCGGTAATTGGATACAATGCATGTAAAAAGTATCTGTTCGTTCCATTGCTGACGGTTAAGCGAAGAGCGATGTACTGTTGGATAGAAAAGCAGCGATATGTAACTAGGTGATTGTGGGATACGTTAGTACTATATACAATTATAGCTGTTTGATTTCTGTAAATATCTTCCAAGATATACAAGAGTAAGTGTATTTTTCAAGACATATAAAAGTAATATATATCTTGAAAAATACACTCACTCTTGTATATCAAAAGTAATTTATGCACTTTTTTATTTTTCCTTTACGTAAGATTTTTTGTATGTGTGTTCGGGCGCTTTACCCCGCCTGTATGTTAAATAATTAATCCCCTTGCCATTACTGGACAAGGCAGTCGGGATCTATTGTGTTTACCTGAATTTATTATCTGAATTATTTAAATTAATTGCTTATACTTAACGGAAAAGTTAAAAAAGAACATCAAATTATATCGACAAATAATAAAATGAGAACGTAGTAAAAGTAGTCGAAGTTACTTTTTATTTTCCAAAATTACGTAACAAAAATATTAATGGAACATCCTTGATTTCTGCTTTAGTTTTCACTGCGTTGCACAAGACAGTCTCTTTCCCATTGGCTTAACAATTACATTAAAGACAAATGAAATAGTGAATTAAATAAAATTCAACTAAATTTTATTATATCACTTTATTACAATAGGCGTTGTTATAGATAACTCGAAAACTACTGGTGAGATGACGCCGAAATTTCTATGACAGTATATGATAAGCGCTGGTTATCTAATATAAAAAGAATCACCAAAATCAGTACAGTACACACAGTAAACATTATTAATGCATACATAAAAAAAAAACAAAAATACCGTCCAATTGAGAACTTCCTAGATTTTTGATGTTATTTCAATTTAATACATTGATTGTATATGTATACATTGAAAAACTATTTGAAATAATTTAGGGTAGGTATACATGTCCAAACGGTAAGTGATTAACTTAATTAAGCACTAGCGAGCGTGGTCAGAAAACGGATACTTGACCGCTTGTGGTAAAAACGTGTTAAACGTATCTCCCGACGACACGGACGCGCTCGCTTCCCTTTCTTATCGTCAGATAGCAGTTACTAAGACATACCGGATGTCTTAATGCGGCTTAAAAACTGCCGACATTTAGGTTGCCTCAGGCGATTTGCGTTGGAGCAGCGCGGTGATGTTCGCGACCTTCCCAGTTATGAAGAGACTTGTGCTCAGTATTGTCCAGTAATGGGTAGAAGGTATAGAAAACGGAAGTTTGTGAGTAAGGTAAAGGAATTCAGACACAACAAACGTTGTTATGTAGTTTTACCCCAAAAAATATTCTTACGGACATCACTTAAATAAATTACATACATATTTCATCGACCAGGAGACAGATTTCATAAATAAATGTTATTGGAATTTTTAAAATTTAAAAGAAAAAGTTCTTTTAACAATAACTTGAAATTCATATTTTTCATTCATGACGAATCCTCGTACTTTTAAGAGGAAGTAATAATTCTAAAACGACATAGCGTAATTAGATGCTTAAGATAATGTGTTTTGCTAACAAAATATTCAGTCAAAGCACTCAGGTAAGAGAGTGAATGGTCGATTTAAAGGTGCCTTATAATTCACAACTATTAGATTATACATCGTGCGTTTCTAAGATCGAAGAGACCAATATTAGGCCAGAAACAGTTTGCGCTAGACTCGATGGATAATTATTTAATACGACATACATATGTATGATTTTAACTAAAATATTATGTAGTTACAATTTGATAACAATTATCTGTTATATAGTAGCGTCTCCTACTTTCAGCATTGTTAAGGCTATAAGCCTATTCCTTAGAGCCTCCAACACGCCAACAATTTTATTGACGCAATGAAGAAACATCAACTGCAATAACATCAAACGATAAACATTAAATAATTGGGTATAACTTAAACCAAATTCACAACGTGACGTCACAATTGTCCGGCGGCCATTTTGGTTGTACGCATCAAGCAACGTTGGGCAGTCGCGGACAATTTCACAATTTGTCGGCGCACGCTTTTTGCAATCTTCAGTAATTGGTCACTGGTCACCTGCGGGCGCACAACCCGCCGCATAGCGCTCCAAATACGGCAACCTGCCGTCGCGGACATTTCGCTTTTTAGGACTATCTGACAAATGTGTAATTATTTATTTAATATCGCTCGCTCGTACCCTTTTGGGCACAATTCACATACCGCAAACTCACTTTTTCTGCCCCGGGTGTTAAGCACGATCGAAAATGAACTGTACCTATTACTTTGTATGAAAGTTTGTTTGCTTTGATTATAGTTTTATTTCTAGTTTTTGCCTAGTATGGAATTGATTCCGTTATTTGTGTCGTTGATACATAGATCAATTTTCTTTTCCTTGTTTGTAGATCTAATAAAGTTTACTCTTAAGGATTCAAGGTTGTTATCTGTTTTGGTTTTTGTTCGAAATACTTATATAATTCAGGAATCTGGTCTGGCATTCAAGTTGGTTAAGGATTTATATTTTTTTATCGAGTTTCTTGCACTCTTTCCCCATGACAAACATTTGCAGAAAGGTATGAACATAATTGGGAGATACGCAATTCAAAATGTTATTTTTGCAAAGACAAATTTGACTACTGACATTGTGGTCTAAAGCAAAGATCAGATCATTAAGACTGATCTTTAAATAGGTCACTAAATTAGACTCGTTATCGATAATTATCGATAGCATAACATCGATTGCATGATATTTCCACATCATAATCTATCTGCCGTGGGTATCTAATCAACCTAGTTTTAAAACGAACGATTTATAAATGGCTTGTTAACTCTAACTATTATACTTAATTGATGACAAATTCTTAAGTCATTGAAATTTAATTAATCGATTATCAGCGGATTGATTATGGGAGTGGCGGTTAATAATATTCCAATAATTTGTGTTATTGATATTATTTGAATAGGTACTTATCTACTCTGTTATGTTTGATTAGAAAATAACTGTAGATTGCGGACCGATTGTCTTTTTAAAAGTCGTAGCGATATCGTAACGACTTAGTGGTTGACGTTGAAGCGCTATTTGCCATTTACATTCGTCAATCGGCTTTCAACTGGATCCCAACGACATCGATATTAAAGTCATTCGTTAACAAAATATCAACTGTATTTCAATCCAATTATTGAAATTCTATTGAAGCGCAGTGCGCAGTTGATATAAATGTGAATACCAAATTCCGGCTGGACTACAATCAAACGTCTTCCGAACTTCAACAACTTTAAAAAGTAAACATGGTTTGGTTATTTTCCGAGATATTATACAGCCTATATCAATCTAAAATGAAACGTTATACCCACATCATCAAAAGAATTTTTGAAAGTTGGTCTAGTATTTTAGTAATTAGTAGTAGGTAGTATTAGTAATTAATATGGATAACGGTTTCTGTACGTATTTTATTCAGATATTACGACCATGATGCGTGGAAAGTACACACAGCAACACTGGATGGAATTAACATAAATCTTGCAGGTTCACACTTGCCCTTAATGACAGATAAACCTGGCAATATAACATTATTTCCTTTCACGTTCGTTTCATCATATATATTTATTATGTATATAAATAAAAGTTTATTTGTCCTTTATGAACTCTAAAATGGTAGGAGATAGAGCACTGAAGTATTTGTTTAGCATTCTCGGGAAAAGGTTTTGATACCAAAATGAAATCGGACATTTGGTTGATTATTTGATGCGTAGCAACGCGCTACAGATACAGGTAGTGTTAAATAGTTTTAATTCTTGTTTCGTACGACTAAACTATTTATAAACTATTTGAAAGTTGGTGCAATAAATATCGACTCATCGATTCCGTATTGGTGGTTGGTAACTTCATGGTTTGTGTAATTGCATTGCCTTTTAAGCCTTCACGAGCTTGTATTGAAACGCTACTAGCATGATGGCGTACGTTGGTAATTAGTGATCGTGAAAGTTAGGTAACGGGTAAGATTGGTGGTTACTGATGGAAAAATTTGATGTCTGCTTGCAACTATTCAGGCTTTCACATCACAAAGTTAAAGGGGGTCGAAAATGACCTGAACTGCTTCGAGAAATGGACTGTACGTGCCTTTGTTTCTCGACTTAGCCGAGGCATTGCTATGCCTTCAGATTAAGTGCTTCTGTGGCAGAGAAAAATTAAACTGTCAGCATTTCTTATAGTTATATATCCTTAGCCATCATCTTCCGAACTCTATGCCCAATAGTGCGCTAGTTGATTCATAATTATGGAATATTTAAAATTATGTTGAGCCTACAAGTTTTTTGAGGTTTGGTCACAGCAATATCATTTTCATGTACAAATTTTGAATGCTACTTATATTATAACGTGCGAAAGTTTATGAAGATGGATCTTTGTTCAATTTCCTCGACAAAATTACTGGACAGTTCTGCACGTAATTTGGCACTGACATAGATAATAGTCTGGAATAACACATAAGTTACTTTTTATCAACCCCCAGGTGGGCGAAGCCGCGCGCGGTTATTAGTATCTAATAATATCAAATGCATGCGTGTCAAATTTATAGTCGAAGTCGGTTAATAAAATATAATTCCTTAATAAAACTGATAGTAAAACCGTAAAAAATCAATTAGTGAATAGTTTCATTACAAGATTTGTGGAATATTTATATGTGTGGGTTTATATCAGTGCCATAGAGTAAATAATAAACAGAAGTTCTTTACACAGAGGAACATAAGATATTTTTTGATTAGACACCTTCGCTGTAGTGACGACACCTTTGCTTACGCTTAGTTAGGCACAAGCTTCATTATTTTTTTATTCGATCGAACATAGAGTAGGCATAATAAGAAAATATATATAGGCAAATACTAGTACAGCTTAAGAGAGAAA
The DNA here is from genome assembly GCA_018249125.1 of Asbolis capucinus. Lineage (NCBI taxonomy): Eukaryota > Metazoa > Arthropoda > Insecta > Lepidoptera > Hesperiidae > Asbolis > Asbolis capucinus. Next base: position 6,155 of record DWJZ01004859.1, read on the forward strand.
GAAGAAAATAAGAAGTGATTTATGACATACATATTATACTACAATGATCCTGTGAGTACCTGGAATACAAAGTGATCTTTTTAAAACTCATTATTACAATTATTATACAATGAAAATTTTAAGTGTGGAGTTTTTGGGGAAAAGAATCGATTATTCGGTTGATTTTGATTTTGGGGAAAGCTCCTAAGTAACTAATTATTAGTTTATCAATAAAGCAATCTTAGTTATAACATTTTACAATAGGAGGCGATGACAACGTACTCACGAAAGTCGTTTTACCAGGTAGGTACTAATTATTAGTGCCAAAACGAGCAAAAAAGTGTCTTTAGACTGCCTTTTCTGCTATCGGTCACGTCAAATGTTTATTAAAAAATGTATAGGAATTACGTTTCTTATGGAAAAATATATTTCATATTTTTCTGCACCAAACGTCATTCTAAGACAATTTTGAACTAGAGTTTGGCGGGAACGCTAACAAAAAGGCATTTGTCCAAAAAAGGCATTTGTCCTAAGGCCCAAATTTTATGTAATTTTAATAAAGGAGAACTTGCTATTGTTTATTCGAATCTATACTTCCATGTTTCTATGGTAACAAGGCATCCCGAATTTAATGCCTTTTTTAATGGTTAGTTGATAACGTGTTCATTCCTCGTAATCTCAAGCTGTCCCATTGCTGGGCTGACTGCTAATGTTCCGGATAGACGCCACAGCATATTTGGACAGATGAATTGTTGAAAGAGTTTACGGATTGAGGAAGTACTGGAGGACTTTCATATGTCCAGGTTTCTCAGGATAACATGGAATAAACCTTTTTTTATGTTATAAAGAAAACGAACTGGCGGGTCAAGTGATTTTAAGTGATCACTGGTGGCTGGCGCTGGCATGGCTGTGAACATTAGCAACTAGACTAAGGTGTTACTAACGCGTTGACTGTCAGGAAGAACCAACCAACCAAAAACATACCGCTTCCGGACGGGAGATAAAAGAAAAATGGGAAGGAGGATGACTGACGGGGAGACAAATAGAGAACTATTGAATTGAGAGCCAGTCAGTGAAATCAAGCTTTAATTTGAAAATATGGACAATTAAATTGATTTATTATAATAATTATTATAGGTCATTAAAACTTAAATTAATTAACCTTTGTCGTTTGCTCCTGAATAAAAACAAAAAAAATGAAGTTACTAGTTCTAAATAACTTGTAGCTCCCAGAATTTTTATTCATATCAACATTTTGAGTTAAATTTTAAAATGGATTTTATTTTAAATCATTACGTTCATTAGTTTTATTATTTTATCGTACAGGATTATGAGTACCTGATGCGTTTATTGGTTAAAAAGTACCTACATATTTTGTGACGTAGGTAGATATTTTATTAAATGTATAGGTATTTTTCTTTTTTTTATTTAAAAAAATTTTCATGACTACTGCAACAAATTGCTATTAAGAAAAAAAAATCGAGTTCTAATAAAATAAAATTATTATAATAGTGCAGGATTCTAACATCATATCTAAAGCAGGGGAATGTATAAACTAGACTAGCTCAAGTCTGTTAATAGGAACATTGATAAATTCCAGATAACGAGGTGTTTTTTCCTCATCTTGGAAGTTCATTCATCAGCAGGAAATGAGGCAGCCATTCATACAGATTTTCATTTAATACTCTATGGTTCCGATTAAATCGAGGAATATTATGAATTATTCAAGTTTCTTGTTAGAGGATAACTTGAATTTCAGCGAATAACACTTTTTTGTTGGGAAGTCTAGTCGCTAATTGGTGGGACAGGGGTCTACAAATCATAACTAGTTTTTTTATGTCGCGTGTGTAGACATCTTGGTATTTATGACAGATGGCGCCACTTGTAACTTGTTAGTTTTCTTAGAATTATTACCAATTATGGCGAAGCAATAGAGGCGCTAACTTCATGTTTTTTTTTTGTATCTTTAATTGAGTTACACTACTTTTGGTGTATAATAAACCATTCTATTTTTTACTAACAGTATTACTTCAAAAACATCTTCAATTTTTTTTTATAGTTAGGTATATTTGAACAAACTTTCATAACTATTTTTCTTTATGTAAGGTTTCCTTAAGTTGATGATATTTTTTTCTGTAAAGCAGGATCTTCAACAAACCAAAATTTCTAATATTTGTATTCCCGATACGGGTTCGTGTGATTTTTTGTGCAAAACTCATTCACCAAACGAAATTGACAAATTGTTTAGGATGATAATTTTTCTGAAAAACCCAACTTCAAGTATGTAACAGTTTACATAATCGAATAGTGAACAGGAACGAATATTTCCGAATAGAAGAGCTATTAGAAAACTAAACAAAAATCTTCGTATATCAATTTCTAGTCTATCGTCAGAATTTGTCGTCGATTTTGAAATAATATCGAGTTCATTCAGACAAACTATTAAAGCGGTTTTGCAAAGGCATTAGGCAAGCAAGTCAAAAACATTAACTTCATCGGTGACAACCAACCTGAAACTAGGTAATTCATACAAATAAGCACCATATTTGAATAACTTACGGCATTTAGTTTTGATCAATACATTTAAGGTCCCTCGCAGCGTCTGGGTAAGGCGATATTGTAATAAAACAGTCCCATTTCTGAAGAAATACACTCAAAAGACCTCAGAAGTTTTGCTGTGTACGATACTGGGAGGTATGGACACCGGAGGTATGGAGGTGTGGACACCACAAATAACACCCACAACCCGAGAACAAAACGTTATCTGCCTTTGTACGCCTGTCCTGGGCTATAAGACAAATGCCTTTTCTGTTATCTATCATGTTAAACACTAGTTCCAAAATGTATGGTAGCATTTGGTACAGAAAATTCGGGCGTTCGTTTTTCCGCAATAAACATAATTCCCATACATTTTTCTAGAGGCCTAGTGTCTGTGTGTCTAGTGTCTAGTGGCCGAAAGCGATTCTTGGACTTCTCGCTTTTCAGATTGAGTCACTAGCAAATAAACTAAATGAGAAATATCATCGTTTTTTGTATGTAAAACGATATTTTGTAAGTTTAAACACTTCGACGTAAATGAACTGAAGTGTCATATAAATCTATAAGTAAGTATATATACATATATATATAATATATAAGTATCCAGAAGAAATTTTCTGAACGCACCATTAACAGTATTTATTTGATAGTAAACAAATAATAATTTGTTATTTATTTCATTTGTCAAATCTATGATTTATACTGAGTGTTTATAGTAAAGAATAGAACGCAGATTTTAGAAGTTTTGACTGTGTGTCTGCGTATAGTGTGCTTATCTCAGAAATAACGAATCCGATTCGATTTGTGTTGTTTTTAGAATATGTTTATTATTCTATATAAATATGGCGTATAGTTATATAAAATAGGTTTATTCATACGCAACTGAACCATACAGAAATTCTTAAGGAAAGCGAAGGCGGACTACTAGTAGGTACGTAGATGTACTATACTGAAAATCTGTGGGTTGAAGTATCGATTAAATCAGTACTAAAGTCATTATATTATTATTTCGACGTGGGTGCAGCTCTGGTACCTATTACTTAAGTAATTAATGTAGGTATTGATTTACAGAATTGCGGGTTTTGGCCTTATATTGCGATTCTAGAAAATAATTTTAATGCAGCTTATAAAGACGTATTGAGCCGGCATAGAATACTATCTAATCCAAGCCGGCAGACCAGAGTATTGTAAGAGGTGATGCCAGATCGGTCCAGTAGTTTTCATTTCGAACTAGCGGAAACTTCAGCGGCCTGGATGACGGCGCTCGGATGACGGACGTGCGGTGGACAAGCGACCATAGCAAAAATATGTACATATGTACATACATATTTACGCTATTTGGGAGCCGTCATCTCGTATCCGTTGACGTGATGGACATGGATGCGGTGGACAAACAGTCTTTGAAGGATTAACAAACATCCATCCATCCATCCATAAATCTTCACAAATTTTCGGATTTATAATATTAGTAGGACTATGTTTAGCTCATGGATTCGCCCGTTTGGTATGTTCAAAAAAGTAGCCTATATGTTATTCTTGATTATCTATCTCTGTGCCAAATTTCATTCAGATTCGTTCAGTAGGTTTTGCGTTAAGAAGTAATAAATACGCATCCATCCATGCATCCTCAGTTATCATTAATTTCGCTTATACATTAGAAGGATGCGTTCATATTTCAGTAGAATATAAATTTAAAATTTATAGGATTCATATTATTCCTCATATTTTTATATGATAATGATAATTACCAGAATTAAATACAATGTTGTACTAACTTATCTATTTAAGAAAGAATATAAGATTAAATTAATTTCTCGCTTAGTTACGTCGTATATTAATAGATGTTTCTTATTTCTAAAAGAAATATTTTCAGGTATTTTAAATAATATGTGCCATTTTTAAAATGGAAACTCTCAAACTCTCACGTCTTTCCTAAAAGGGCCGATAGGCAGAAAATGTACGTAAGAATTTGGTATACGGAATTTGGTATATACTATACACTAATATAATACGGAAGAAGTCTTGAGGCATGTATTAAAGTGTAATTAAAGGAAATATTAAGTGAATTTAATAACATTTAAAATTAATATTATAACATTTAAAATGTATATTTTAATTTAAGCTCATAAGTAAAACAATAATTTGACAGGCCGGTTGGTGCTCTAGTGGTTAGTGAACCTGACTACTTCACCGGAGATCGTGGGTGCGATTCCCACTCAGCTCAAACTTTTCTGTGATGAGCAGGAATGTTTGGTCTGTGTGTCTGGTTGTGTAATAGAAATATCTATTTAAGTATGTATTTAAAAGTATATATATATGTTTATCAGTTATCTGAACTCCATAGCACAAGCTAACGCTTAGTTTGGGGTCAGATAGCCGTGTGTTGTCCAAAGATACTTATTTAATTCATGATAATTTGTGAGGTCCGGCTAACTTACTTGTGTGTGTTGTGTTGCCGCCAAACAATTGTTGAATCTGGACTACGTGGGTCATCTGCTCCTTTATTGCTCATTTCCATAAAAATTGTGACACAGATTAATTTCTATCAAAAGTTCAACAGGTCTAAAGGCAATAAAAATCTATCTGTAATAAATATTGGTCAAGTGCGTTCAGGAGACACTTGGAGGGTTCCTTAGCATAAATCAATATTTGCACCGAAAACCATTTTTTTAAATTTTATTTTATTCTATTATTTTAAACTCGATCTATCGTGGACTGTGTACATTATACTACGTTACGAGTACTTAAGATGCATGTTTTTCGCGCTGATATTTCGACCCAGTTGTTGTTGTTTTTTTTTTTGCCAGAACTCTAAAATTGTTAGAAATAGCATTTTTAAAAGCTCACAAATAAATTGATTTTTATGGGACAAATTTCTTTTCAACTTTTTCTTGTACATTCGTTACCACATTAATACATAATCTGTGAATATTGCAATTGTATCTATTACGGCTTAATATACAGAGAACCCTAGGATAGAAGGAAAAACGGACGGAGATAGAAGTAAGTAATAGGTTCTGTCTTCCCAGGCGATAAAACTGCAGCACGAAATAGTGATAAAAACTGTGTAATTCCAGTAAAATGAAGGAATCCAATCGTAGCAATATCATTATTTTTTCAATATACTAGCGACATCTATCGTTGTAATCCCTAATTTTATTGGTCAGAAGGCGTGAGAAAGTAATTATTTCGATACTATAATGATGTGCGTTTATGGATTTTTTTGGGCGGGCCCTAATAAAAAGTGAATTTTGTTTCATTATATTTTACACAGAGTTAAAAGTTTTAACTTTGCTTCGGTACAGCATAAGGCCTTTGATGGGATTGTTTTAAAATATTCTTTTAATATACATATTTTATAACTTCATTAAAATAAACACTAACTGACGCACTCGAAGTCGATAAGTCGCTTACTTAATTTCTAAATATAGTTGTCGTATTTGTATGCAGATCCTGTACTGTACCAAGAGAGATCTTACTCTCTGACTCTTAGCTGAGGTATCGAGCATACTGCTTTATTCCAATATCACAAGTTTTAATCTGTTCCATACAAGGTGGCCAGGCCTCTATAAAACCGGGATTTAGTCTTAAGAACATAAACAATATCTATTTAGTATAAAAATTTGCTTTAAAAACTTTATCTGCGTCTGTTGTAAAGTCCGTGTAACGCTTCTGCTTGATTGGTGAGCTCCAATCAAATAATTGCTACGAAGTCGCTATCGAGTTTTAAATAAAAAAAATCCAGTGACAGACACACCAACGGAAAAGCTGACAGTGAAGTTCTATAAATAGGCACCTTTTAAGGGAGGAAACTTTGATGATTTTAAGGATTTTTAATTTATAGTTAAATATCGCCTGTAATAATAACCGTATCTATGTTGGATGGACAGCAATTCTGATTAACTCTATGTTTGATTGGTTACGGAAAACAACTCATGTGAGGGCAAACGGACAGCCGGACAGACAGAATGAGAAGTCTTATAAATAGGTAGGTGAAATAAAAGTACTAAGTTTCACTAACTAACCGTATCTGCGACCAATAGAACGGCAATTCCGCGTAACTCTTGTGTTTGATTGGTGTTCTCCAATCAAATAATTGCTACGGATCCGCTATCGATCGATATCGACTGCGAGTCCGCTACGCTCGCTCGGTCAATTCGATTCCATTATGTGCTATTACGGCAAATGTATTTATTGAACCATATCGCTTGGCTGATTGAAAGGAAATCGTGATGATTATAACTGATTTATGGCAGAATAATATGTGTTGGTTATTAAATAATGTTGGCTAAGTGTGAATAGGAAAAGCAAATGAAAGGTTATACACGCTACGGCATTAAATAATTTAGTGCTCTCCAATCTGCATTGGAGCAGCGTGGTGGAGAATGCTTTACTGGCCTGGCCTGGCCGAGTTGGCGACCCTTTATGTATCAACGTATCTTTATTTAAATGAAATAATTTTGCATGTGTCATCGTCATATATCTGCCTAGTACCTATTTTACAAGGACAACACAAATAACCACCGAGAATAAACATTCATCTGTATCACAAATATTTGCTTCAGCCTGGAAATTAGGAACCCCATGTTTTGTTGAGTCACCAACAACTACGTTACAGCCGGCCATTTCTCGGTTTACCAAACAATTTCAAAGTCGTTCGAGTTCAGAAACCGTTCGATTGCAACCCAGCTGGAATTTAGTATTCACATTTATTATTAACTGTGCTTCAATAGAACTTCAACTCATCGGAATACAATTGTCATTTGACAAATGACTTTCGGATTGATGTCGTTGGGGTGCAGTTGAGAGACGATTGCCAATGTGAATATCAAATTACGCTTCAACGATAAAGTCGCAACGATATCGCTACGGCTTTTGAAACGAAAATCGATCAGTAGGGCCGTTGTTTCAATCCACTATAGTATTAAATATGCGCACTTCACCTACATATAATGCAGGTGTGTTTTATTTGTGGTTGCTATTCATAAGTTTGAATGGGCCCTTGGTCTAGTATTTAGTCAACCTGACTGCTAGGCGACAGGTTATTGGTTTGATATCCACCCAGAACAAATGAGCTGATGTAAAGTGATGATGAGATGTTTGTTCTGTATCTGGGTGTAAAAATATATATGAATACACATACACACACACACACACACATATATATATATATTGTATTTATAAATATGTATGTATGTTTTTGTTTATCAGTGTGTGTATTTATAAATATACATGTATGTTTATCAGTTTTCTGATCACCATAGTACAAGCTAAAGGTTAGTTTGGGATCACATAGCCCAGTGTGTGTTGTCCTGAGATATTTATATCCTGAGATATTTCGTTTTACTTTACCCAAAATTGTAATTGGCGAAATGATATTTATGTATAAACGATTTCAATATTTATTTATATCGATGACGAAAAACAATAAGAGCGTAATAGCTCATGAGTTTCACCGTTAAACTGAAAATAATAAAGACATAATGATTATGAGTTACTTTGAGGATTTTGTGGAACCCTATTTGTACTAATTTTAACACCTATGTATCTAAAGTCAGCAAATAAATAATTTGAATTGATCCGCACAGAAAATTCTTTATGGAGACGCTTTTGTATGAAATTACGCGGACTGGATTAGTATAAGGTTTAGCACAGTTTGTGAGCACGACGAGCGAATTTTTTAGTTCTAACCAAGTTACAGACATATTATGACAAAAAGAAGGAGCACAGTTTTATAACAAATACCGCCAATCAAAAAAAATACGACGTCACCTTATGTGTTTAAAATAATATTTGCTGATAATGTAATTAATACGTACTTACCTTATACGTAATTTAAACACTAACTTGTTTCTCCTGTTTGCTAGACGAACGAACGCATTAAACTATATTAAATGTACCCTCTGTTCTCATCTACTCGTAAGTATACGATTAATAATTTTGAGAATAAATTTCTTAAACCTAAAGTTTAAATGGCAGAGAAATGCAAAAAGCTACTGTTTTATATAAAGAACAATGGAAATACTTATTATCCATACTAATAATAAAGAGCAAAGATTTGTATTTTGTATGTTTGTAATGAATAAACTCAAAAAGTACTGATCCGATTTCAAAAATTCTTTCACCATTAGAATGCTAC
>DWJZ01004860.1:0-14806 GCA_018249125.1 Asbolis capucinus
CCAAACAGCGAACAAATATTATGCTTTTCATAACATAAAACTTCTGGATGCGAATCGAACCGACGACCTGCGGCTCAGCAGTCAGTTTTAACGACCTCGCCCAACAGGATAGTCGGGATTTTTCTGCGGTTAACAGGTTCTTGACAGAAAAATTCAGGGTGGAAACCGAACCGACGACCAGCTTAGCAGTTAGGCGAACAAGCCACCAACAGACAACTCAAATTAGTCCATACAAATGTAGAAAACAATTGTAAACTTTTGTGTCCAAATAATACTTAAAAAGTGATTTTTACATCGTTATTTCGTGATTTTTACAAAACTCATATATTGTGACAATGAAGAATTGCTAAGATAATTCAAATATGTAAAGGAATGACGTTTATTGCGGAAAAACAGACGCCATATTTTTCCGCACCCCAAACATTAATGTATAGAGTGAACGCAAACAAAAAAGGCATTTGGCCCTCAAAGCGATGAGAAAAACGGACTATAGGAGAGTAACAACTTTGGGAAACAGCGGTATTTACCGTTGGTTCGTGTATGTGTGCGTCTCCGTTCAGCTGCGGCTTGAGCGCGTCGCCGTCCGCGAGCTGCTCGACGCGGCCCTCGCCGCCGGCACCCGCCGCTGCGACCTCGCCCGCGCTCTCCGCCTCCTTCCCGCTGATGTCCACCGAGCGCTTGCTCTGCTTAGCACCCATGCTCGCTGCTTCCCTGGTACCGCCGCAACAAATAAACACTGTTACACGCTGATTAAAGCATTCATATATACCAGATTGGAGCAGCGTGGAGGAGTAACCTCCTCAGTTATGAGTCCCGCGCTCAGTTCTGGGTCAAGTTCAAGTTGGATGAACCAAGTGGCTACTGTTTATCATGATACCACGCAGACGAAGCCGCTGCCGGACCCTCGTTTTTCAATTACTTAAGCAAGATTTTTATGTAAATATAATGGTAAGAGTTTTCCGAAAATCGAGGACACCAAAATCATCACCATGGTCGCTCATCACTTCACCAAAACCTCTCATCATCACTTCATCAGCTTATGTTACGCATCCAAAAGTATATCGCTCGACAACAACTCTATTTAAACAGATTTAATGTTATCACAACACCAAATTATCCATACATTAAACATTTAAATCAAATAAGGAAGGAAAATAGCTACTAATTTAATTAATATAATGACGAATATGGGTATATTAATATTATTATCACAATAGTCCCCTATCCCAGTATGCTAATAGCCCGTCTTGTGTCGGAAATAGCCGAAGCAGGTATAGAAAAGGGCAATCAGCTACTATATATACCCGTCACTGGGTCACGGCACTGGGAACGAACCCGAAATAAATTTAACGATCGAAATAGCATCACACATGCACCAACACTGCATCATGCATGCTATCGGGGTCAAAGTTTCACACGGCAGACATGCCCACGCTACGTTTCTTTTGCATATTTCCGTGAATAAAAAAAAAAAATAAAAAAAAACTCCTATTATTATTATAGACGACTATTTTGGGCAATTACAAATACACAATACCGGTCCGCCCGCGACTTCGCAGCCTGGTACGTTGATACAAAGTAGTCTTTATGTTATACCAGACCATGATCTATCCCTGCACTAAATTTCAATCAGATCCGTTCAGTAGTATTTGCATGAAGGAGCAACAAACACCGATCCATCCATTCTCAAAGACGTTCCCATTTAAATTATTAGTAGGATTTATATTAATTGTTATAAAAATGCAATTTATTCACTCTTTATATGTTATTGTTTAAACTATCAAACCTATTTAAAGATATACAGTGTTTCTAATAAAATAACTTTATGAAAGATATACGACTATAGTTAGTGCTTTTGAAAATATACGTACCAACTATTTCAAGTTGATTAGAACTTTCGCTAGTCTCCGGGAGACTGGTTCCGTGCAAGTCGGGGCTTTTAGCTCTTAGCAGCCAAACTAGTTTGTACTGTGCAAGACTGCAATACTGCGAGCTCACTGAACACTACGGTCACTTTTGAATTCCAAGTTATCACTACATAATTACCGCTATTTACGAAATGAGTTTTTAATTAAAATGACTCCCATTATTATCAATAGAGCAAAACATTGACTTCCTGCATACCATAATGAACTTAGTAACTTATTATAAACAAACATTTCATTTGTTTCCACATTAGTCAGCAAGCTTTATCTACACAATTACCTCGCACAGATAAATATAACAGAGAAAACGGCATCGGGTCAATGTGAGCAAACACAAATAAATATAAACCTTCGGTTTCACACTCCACTCTAAATATACTTTTATTTACGTGTGTTTGATGTTATGTAAATATTAATAATGATATCCTTTGTCTGAGTATGTGAAGGCGTTGAACGCTATGTTCATTCCAAGTTTAAAACTTTTTGTTCATTCCATGTTTAAACGCTTTGTTGGTACTGTGTTCTTTTCAAATTTAATCTTTATAACACTTTATAGTACTATGTTCATTCCTATTATAAACTTATAAAGCTTGGACTATGTTATTTCCAAGTTCAAACTAACAACGCTTTATATTTATTTCCAAGTTCAAACTAACAACGCTTTATACATATAAAATCCATGTTTAAACTTATAACGCTTTATTCTAAGTTCATTCCAAATTTAAAATTATAACTGTTGGACTATGTTCATTCGAAGTTTAAACTTACAACGCTTTATATATGTCAATTTTATGTTTAAACTTATAACGCTTTATTCTAAGTTCCAAATTTAAAATTATAACTTTTGGACTATGTTATTTCCAAGTTCAAACTTACAACGCTTTATACAGGTTAAATCCATATTTAAACTTATAACGCTTTATTCTAAGTTCATTCCAAATTTAAACTTATAACGCTCTATTTCATTACATGGTAAACGATCGCCGCGTTTGTCATACATCATACAGAGTTATTTCGAATTGAAACGTAGCGGGGTCAACAACATTAGATCCCCCACTGTACATTTTAGGCATAGGACTCAACTGGAGCTTATCGCCGGCACAGCTATGAGGTACTTGAAGCGGCGCTAGTTCTATCTGTGGGGTAAAGTAACCTTGACTCTGTGCTCAAGGTTACACATATAGAAATAACATGGGTGAGTAGTTGTGGGCTATTTACCTTAAGATTATTCCCAAGGCCGTCTGTGTTGTCTACAATTTCTATGTGATATGCCTCACCTGCTAGTGCCTACTCATACTCTTACTAGACACGGCTCGGTGATCAACGATGTAAGCTTATGCATATAATTATTATTACCAAAGACATTAAAAAACTAAAACCATAGAAAATTAGAACCTTTTTTTTTTCTTTTCTGACACATCATAAAGTACTCGTCATTGACTAGATAAATATATAAGAAATTACAAATTGCCCTCGCTTCGCTTCGTAAGAATAGCTGTCTAGTGGTTTCAGAGTTGTCATACAAATTTTCACCTATCATCCTACGGGAACAAAGCAGTTTTTTGAGGTAAAAAGAATTCTATAACCATTGTACTTACAGAAGCTTCAAACATACTACCGTTTCTGCAGCGCATTCTATCAAAGACATTTACATTACGTGACATTTGCGTTACAGCACGTTTTTACTTCTTAGGTTAAATAATCTAAATTTTACTAAGAATCCCAATTTTTTACTAGATATATATATATATATATATGTATATAGCGTATGTTACTGAGTTTATAATGTAGCATTCTAATAGTAAAAGAATTTTTGAAATCGGATCAGTACTTTTTGACAATATTCGATACAAACATTCAAGAATACTAAAATACAAATCTTTTCTCTTAATTATTAGTATGGATATACGAGAATTGTAATAATAAAATACATTTGGAGAATTCCAGTGTACGTCCCAAGTTTTTAAACTATCACACTGTTAGAGAGATTAATGAGCTGCATAATATGCAAAGTTTAACTAGAATCGGCTGAGCATAACTTAAAGCTTACGATTATAAGTTTAAAGTTTCTACACTTTAAACAATCTTGGTAAATTTGTATGGGAAAAATTATTGATCGAATTTGCACTTGGCATAGAAACTATGAAAGTACTAACCGTGCCAATATTATAAATGCGAAAATTTGTGAGGATGGACGGAAGGATGTTTGTGACTCCTTCACGGAAAAACTACTGAGCCGATCTGGATGAAATTTGGTACCGAGATAAACTATAGTCTGGAATAACACATGGGCTATCAAGATGCCGCGGGGGCGAAGCCGCAGGCGGACCCTGTTCATGTATAGATATAAAGTAAATATATTTATATCTATTGTAGTAATTCCTTTTGTTCAAAAATTTTGTCCTTCAATTACACATAAGCACAACGAAAACAACAATTGCTTTTTAACACTGTATAGATAAGAAATTCAAATGTATGCAAAATATCGTTGAAGAGCAAATGTTTTATATAAATATACCGTCAATTCACTTACTAAGTTTTACTCCAGCTGAGGAGGCCTAGAGGAGGCCCGTCGATTTAATGCGGTTTGGGTTAGTGCCGGAAGTGTTTATACCACCTGCAGGAACGGACATGAACTAACCATAAAGAGAGGACCGTCTTCCAGTACGTGCCTTCCGAAACACAGAAGCGTTAGAAGAAATTTTGGCGTTAGCGATCACACATCCACTTACAGCCAAGGCCCATGACTGACATGACTGCAACCCACAACTATACCACTGCTGGGCTCGAGTCTAGTCTAGTCTAGTAACAAACTAATGGATATGGATACTTCTACAACGCTTACTCTGATGTGTACACGACGTCCGCTATCGCTCACTCTGCAGAACACTTGCAATCGACGCAAATCGCCGAGCATTTCGTTATAACCTACACGTACTAAAACACGATGTCGCGGTCGATGTTGTACTCAAGTACACTAGATACCTATGCGGTACGTGGAAAATCGATACCACACAGTTGCGGGTCCGAACCGCAAGTAATGCGGCACCAGACATATGAGATTTCAATCATCAATCGGAAAAATATAACAACCCCACAACTCGTGTAGAATACCTTATTATTGTTTTTTATTATATAAGAATTTATATTTGTTCCTTTGTCTGTTTGTACATATTGTGCGTTCTTAATGCGTCCAACCGGTCTAACGATTGCGATTAAACTTTGTCAACTTATTGCTTACATTTACGGGATATAGAATGTGAATTTAGAAGATCTGGAATATCAGATGTGGAAAACTAAGATCCAAATTATTAGAGAAATTTACAATGCGATAAGCATTTAATTTATTATTCGTATGTGGGAACTGTAAGCGTTTAGAACCCAGTGGCTTGTTTGTAGCCGATCGAGAGTTAAGCGACAGCGGGCGCGGTCTGTAGGTTTACTGCTAGTGGCAAAAAATTTCATGAACGCTTCCGTGCTCCAAAGGGCACGTAGAGACGTCGGTCCCGGTTGTAATCATTGAATACAATCGTTGAGCCATGCCTGAGGATTTCGGGCAGTATAAAAACTTTCGACAATGAGGTTGGCAACTAATCCCTCAACCAATACGCATTAGAGCGCGTGGATTATGCTCTATGCAGTGTCATCAATGTATGAACCCAGCCATGTTGAAATTGAAGATCTGGAGTAGGTATCTGATGCGGTTACGTTATATATATTTTTTATACTAGGTCTGTCTGGTCAACGAGTATGTTATTATAAAGTGTCTGACACATTGTCTGCGAAAATACTACCCCCTTAGATAAACTGTATTGGGACACACTAAAATACGAAACCTTAGCGGTCTCCTAGTCAATGGTAAAAGAAAACTTATTGTTGCGCTGTAGTCAGATTTATATTTTTAGGAACTGAAGGTTTGTTATGATTTTATACCCAAGCTTTAGAACCAATTTCATATAAAATTTCATATACAGACAGAGATTATCACTTGAGAAATAAAATTGACTACATCATATTCCAAAAAAAAAATGCTTTAAGACATTGAAAAAACACATGAAAATTTCCATTACATTATCTCCATATATAAACCCATAAAATATAGTATTTATGCGCAGGGAAAGAAACAAATACATGTTTGTTCTAGAGTTTTTAAAATTATGAAAATTGATGAATCACTGATGATCATGGTTATGATGAGAAGTAGGGCTGGAATGACTTAGTGTCGCAAAATATTAAGGTTTATGTAGGATTCCAGCACCTCTGCATATACAATCTAGTTGTTAGGTGAGTGTTATCTCGTCATCCCACTGTTTTCCAGAAGATGAACCACTTTTGAGGGCACTCTCTGATACACACACACAGCTTCGTACATTGAAAGAATGTTAATAGAGTCTTTATCTCATTTAAATAGTACAAGGGTTGATTAATTTACTTATCTCGTTCCAGAGGTATGTGTATTTTAAATACATATCAATCTTCTGCATATGAGTATCTCAAATAAATCAATCTTCTGTATATCACCTGCTTCTATGTTCTGGACCATTCATAATAATTGAGATGATCAATGCCCTTAGTAATAAAATATTTAATATGAATCATAAATAATGTTTTCACTTCATAGTTACTGTTAATGGATCTTGACTTTAAAAACAATAAATATTCTGTATAAAATCAACAATGTATGAGTCAGGTGCACTTAAAAGAAAAGCTTTATTTTTCAATGTTTCACCTTTTGTTCTTTTGTTTATAAATAGATTTTTTGTACTTTATTTGGCAGCAATTGACAAACTTTTGTGTTAAACATTTTTTTATATTTATTGTTCCAATGCCGTAGAATAAGTAGGAAAGAAAATGTAAAATTATTTAAAGTTATATTCAACTTGATAATATGCTTATTTCCCTCCACACTTTATTTTACCGAAAATCCTCCTATCTTGCATCTTGATCATATATTTTGTTATTCAGATCTATCAAACCTAATTTCAGTTAAGTTATTGTAAAAAAATATATAAAAAGTGTTCTTTTCAAGTTCATTGTATTCGAGTCAAATTGTAAAAAACATTTACAAGATAGGTATACCACTAAATCATGTATTAAAAACCACGACATTTATACAGAAAGTAATTACTTGGCGTACTATAAGTGCAACTATTACAAGGGCATTTGAAATCACTATAATTTAACTTATAGTTCCCATGCTGTTTTACTTTCACGCATAGAACAGAGAAATATTACTGAGTTTAAACCATGTGCACCACGTAAAAATCGATATCAGATTCGAAGATACAAAATAGACAGGAAACAAAAATCCATTGATACTTCCGTCATAAAATCTCTAAAGGGAGTCAAGTAGACATATTATACGACTTCAAACCTTTGTTGCACAGCTCTCTCCGTTGTCTTGCGACGATGAATCATCGTTCGATAGCCAAAGTACGTAAGGGGATGCACTTCCCGGAATACTAATTATTCATGAATAAAAGCAAATATCCTAAACATATCATAATTTTATAATGCGTAGTCTATAAATGTACGGAATATTACAATGGAATGTAAGTTTTTGAACACATTCTACCGACAATAAAAAAAAGTTGGGTTCGTGTGATTTTCGAACATTACGATGCAAAAAAAAATAACATGGAACTTACACAAGATGACGAATTATAATGGAAAAGCATCCGTTTAGGGTCTTTTAGTGTATCCTTATACGTTAACGAATCTACATTTTAACGAATTGTTTCGTGAAGCCGGTGAACACCCATATTTTTAAAAAAAAGCTCAATCAATTACATACAAGAAATGCAACTTATGACAAAAACATGTATTTATTTGTAACTTACCTTAATAATTTTCAATCCGAACAATGGACAAAGAATTTACACCGCAATATTAACTAATTCACTTCCAGCACTCACAGCCGAACACAATATGGCGGCAGGACAAAATCTCCACCCACCGAGAACAAATTCAAAATTGAAACTTTTCGTGATTGGTTGCTTTAATCGAGACGCAACAATGGTACCAACACAACCTTATCGAAGCAACCGGCAACTTAATAATGTTAGAACGTAGATATACATATTTTGTATGTTATCTAGACAATAAAATCTATGGTATTTCCACATGGAAGACACAGAGTACTTATAATATGTGTAATGTATTATTTTGTAATTAAATAAGTTAAATGACAATGTTAAGATTTAATTTCAATATATTTTTGTTTGTTTATAATTATGTGATCTCTTAATAATAAAGCAACGAAAACTTAAAGCCTTATGGCATTGATCACCGGTGGATATGGATCTTAATTGGGGAACTCATATGCATGTTTTAGAGGTATTATTATAGAATTATATATATATTGCAGGAAATCTCAAGAAGTTGAAAGGTTGTAGATTCCTTGCATTTATCTACAGACGATAAGGGAATTTATATATCAATAATATATATTATTAGCTTTGATTAATAATAGGTTCCGTTAAAGCTCCTAATACATCTTGTGGCGTCCTGATCTACTAACACGAGATTCAAATAAGTATTAGCCTTAAAAATTAAGAATTATTGCAAATAAATGATGAATAAAATATGATGCATACTTATCTTCTCTTTTCATACTGAGTCTTTGATCGCTGTTAAAACTACTTTTGTACTATTATCTTTTCCGTGATGTACATTAAAGAGTTATAAATAAATAAAAATAATATAATTTATATGATGATATCAACATCACTTATTTAACTACAAGTTTTTTTAAATTCATATATAAGTGTTATTTTATTATAGTCCGTAATATGTTACATCAATGTTCACGCCTATTATTTGCATACATACCTGCCTATTACTTATGATGTAGTACTAATGAATATATGTATGTATTGCTGTTGGTGTGTTAGTATGAATAAATAAGTAAATAAATCACTTATAATCATAACTGTACTCGTCTCTTATAATTGACAAATTTTAAATGATATATTTTTTTGTGCAAAAATATGTAATATCCTTGTAACCAGCTGATTTTTATTAATATACTTTTAGTAGAAATCATATTCATTCTATTATTATAAATAAACCAGAATTAAGGATGAATAAAACAGTGGTTTGGTTGTTTTCGCAAAAATTTTTGTTACAAAATTAAAAAAACTGAAATATCTATGGTTACATCGATATGTCGCTCGCGTTGCGCGTGCTGCCCTTGACTTCTTCGAGTAAATTACTGTTTTTAAAAAGTTTAGTGTTTTAATTTTAAAAAGAACGATTGCTTTGCATTTAATTGTGTGTAATAAGTGTAATAAAAAGTGATTTTAAATGATAGATTTCTAGTGTTGTGTAAAAATTGTGTAGCGTCACCTGACTGAGCTCATTGTCATTTCCCGCCATTGTGGCTCGCGTTGAAAGTATTTAAGTTTTCTGGTTATTATTGAATCGTTTCGATGAAGAATCTTTAAATCGTGTTGTTATTGTGCCTAAGTTATGTCATTGCACGGTAATGACGTCTGTTTGCTGGAAATAGAAGACTATAATTTGTACGAAGAAGAAGCATCTGATCACGCTTTTACTAGGTAAGGGCGACCGGCGTGGTTGCCGACGTTTCGTTTATTTTCAGGTGAAATCAGTTCATAATGCTTCTGAAACAATGTTTTCATTCATCTTATTACGTAAGTTGCATGTAAAGTGAAGTTAGGATGAATATGAGATCGGTAGTCTCTCCCGCCCGCTCCGTGCCGGTCCATAGTCAGCTGTTGGGCCGCCATGTTTGGACAAACCAAAAAGGCGTAGTAGGCGCTACGTACTATACGGTTTACTCGCACTTATGTTGGACTACATTGATTCATTTTTCTAATGTATTACCTTGTGAATTTTGTAATTACTAATGAAATATCTTATAACTTTGTAAATAAAAAATTTAGTACACGAATAATGTTGCTCTACACATATATCATGAACACATTGCAACTATGATCGCACATGACAATATACACATTCTTGGGAAAATAATATGTAATGATGATATGTCGTTCATAGAGGCTTTACAATTTACGTACAATATGACTTGTCAATGAAAGATGTTTGTAAATAAACAAACATACCATCCTTCAATAACATTATTTAATATGTGCATGCAGAAGGGAATGTTTTCACTTAACTAACATTGTATTTGAAATTTAGATATAAATCATTAATGATTATCAAGATTCAATCATCATGAGTTTGGCATCAATAAGTATTTTGTTATTGATAATGTAACTCATCAAACAAATACCAATAATATATTTGTTTTATTTTTAGAGGTGAAAAGCACTCGTCCGGGACTAAAACTATGGAAGCAGAACGGAGGATCAGACGCGAGATTGCTAATAGCAATGAACGACGGCGAATGCAGAGCATCAATGCAGGGTTTCAGGCATTGCGCACCTTACTGCCGCGCCATGAAGGAGAGAAACTGAGCAAGGTGCTTTAAAGTGCATTTATAATAGTTAGCACTACTTAAGTAATAACCAATAAAATACCCGTTCTGATCCTGTCTATACACTACTTTTGACTTTATATGTTATTAAATGAAGCAAGAATTCTGAATAACTGTATTTGATTCTTTAAACATGATTAATGCAAGCCATTAAATTATATGTATATTTTTAAACTTAAACATGTTGCTCTTAATATGATGTAGTCTTTTACAAATTCTATTTTGCATTTAAATAATCCATTTACTTTTGTTGATAGGCTGCCATCCTACAACAAACAGCGGAGTACATCTATTCACTGGAACAGGAAAAGACGAGACTTCTCTCACAAAATTGTCAGTTGAAAAGATTACTAAACCAGCATGAGGGTGGAGAGATTCCCCTGAAGAAAAGAAAAAGTGAGATTATTACTCATGTTCCTGCCATCATCCCCGATTCAACTGATGACACGGTTATCAACTCTAGATCACCGGAGCCTGTTGCTGTTATAACAGTACCAAACATGCCACAGAAAAAGGAGTCCGAGAGTGGAGAACTCAGAGTGCAACTGGAACGTGAGAGAAGGCTGCGACGATTGCTAGAAGAACGTGTACATTCATTGGAAACACAAATCTACCCTGAAAGTGGTTGTGAGCCCTCGCACCCAGTAGTTCACTATGAACAAACAGATATAGCTGACTGCAAAGTTGAGAGCAATGAAGTGGAGATTCCAGCGACAGAACCGACGGCTGCTCCTCTGTTGGAGGCCGCTATCAAAGCTGAACCTCGTGTCGAAGTAGAGGTCTTACCAGAACACGACAATCCATCGAGGCTTTATTTAGCCAGCACCAGCCGCCAAAACTTGGAAACTATTGTTGAAGCTATACGTCATCTAGAAGGCGATCATATGTTCTGCGAAGAGTCTGGTGACGCCCCTCTTGCTCTCACGAAGAAAGCGGACCGCGCACCACCGCAGAGACCTGGCGTTATCGTAGTAAAGCATTCGTGATCGCGTCCAACTAGTCTCGAACTTTCCGCTCGATAATCGCATCAGGCTGTCCTGATCCCCCTCGAATATAGTTTGTAAATTTTAGTTTTTTAGTTGTCTTTTCCAAAGTGGCGAATCGATAAGTCTGCGTTTTGTTTATTTGTTTTTTACACAATGGATGTCGAGGTGAATGAGAGAATGATTTTGTAGATGGATGCATTTTGACAAATGTCGATCGGCGCTGTGCTTAGTTTAGTCTCAAATATTATTAATTTGTTTAGTGTGTTATTTCTACTCAGGCTTACTGTAGTAGTTATGAATTGAGGATTGACTGATATAAGTAAGAGTAGGTTGGAGATTGAGTGTGCCGCGTGCCAATTTTAATTTAACAGGGAGCATTTCCAGGAAGTAATTTGATAAAATCTGTATTAATAATTTATTTTCATTATTTTGACATTAGAGTGATGATTAACTTCTGCTTATAAAGGCAATAATGTTATGTAAGATTGACGTTATTGCTTCTGCAATAACGTTAAGAAGAATAAAGTTTGTGTATTTCAAGAAGACTAGAAAAAATTTAAATTGTACATGGTATTTATTGGGCATGCGGCTCTGGTATTTTGATTTAAATATCTTAATTTTGTCAAGTTTTAAAGCTACTTAGTATTTGTTTTAGATATTAACAAACTATTAAAATGAGTATAACTTTGTTATATTCTAAAACAACATGTATTCTTTAATACTGTATGAATGTTTTATGTCATACTCAGAAGACAGGACATAATAGAATCATACATAAATGTCAAAATATATTCCAGCAATTTATGCCTTGCTTGTGAATGAATCCCAGTGCTTATTTTGTATTTGATATTAGTGTATATTGTAAAAGCTGACTTGGGATGTCCTATTGTCAACTTTAGTGCATTCCATGTTTTTTTATAACATGAGCCAATGCTTAAGGTATTTATGAAATGTCTTATAAATTTAATTCATCACTTTAATCTATTGATTGTGTAAAGTCTTAAATAATTTGCCGTTTGGTTATAGCTAGCTAAAATTATAGTGACCTTAAATATGTAATGGATGACATATTAAATTAAATGGACGTACAAAAGTATCCATACTTTTGTAATCTGAAACAAATCACGTGTGATACAGTTTCAGAGCTGTATTGTGGCTCTGGACTAAGGAAAATCATAATTAAGTCAGATGATGCAATTGTCAACCTTTGAAACTCATAAAATTGGTGAATATGTTTCACATTATTACTTCTATAGGCCATAATTTTTTTTGTAGATTTTTCGATCTGCAATTGAAAACATTTTTTAACGTCACTAGTTTGTGCCGTCATAATTTTGTTAAAATTTAACCAGCAGTGCTTTTTTTAATACTTAGTATGTTTCGTGTATCTTTTTTAGTTAGACTCAGCAACAGAGTGATGTACAATATTTTTAAAAATAGAACTATGATCCCGGGTGTGATCATATGAATTTATTAAGACTGATCATTAATTCATTGTTAAGTTATGCTAGTACGAGCCACCATATTGATAGGGTAGTGTATGTTTGTGTCTTCATTATGTAACTCTGTGTATAATACGTATGTAAAATCATCTGGAGGGGATCACAGAGATTCTCATTTTAGAAAATTCAGCAATAATTATGTCAATCAATTTCCCTTATTAAAATTTTTAAGATAATGAAATGAGTGGGAATCTCTCTAACTGTCCAGATGTGTAATTGTCTGTGTGTTCCTTATCACGTTATATCTTGTTTGCTATTGTGTCTGGTAGTGACTAGTACTTATATGTCAACATATTCAAATGTCAGTGATTAAGACTTATTGATAGTAAAATATAGGATAGCAAATAATATTTGGCTCGATTGACATATTGCGAACAATGCTTTTATTCTTATTGTACAATGTTGTACATTTTAAATTGACCTGTAAATAAATATTGGAATGTTATATTAAGTCTTTCTAGGCTGACATTTTCAAGTTAAGAGTGCTAGGCCATAAGTCATGTTTGGAGTTTATTTGAACGCTCTGTTTCTGAGTCCATAGAGTTAAGAAGTTGTCTGCCTACCGCCTTTTACATTATGTCAGTATAGGATAATTATTAATGATGTAACATAACGGACTTGGTTATACTATTAGTGTAGTCAAAATATCTAGATTTAAGAGATTTTAAGTCAAAGAAAGCAAGTTAAATTGTTTAAAATGTGTTATTATTTATGTCTTAAAGTATTAAAATGGTTATTTCTTATTAATTAGTTTGTAAATGATAATAATCAGTATATTCATTATGGCTTTCTCCTTCACAATGGACTAAAACCAATAAAACATTTATGGTATATCAGTTAGTTGTAAATGTAGTAATTATTAGGTATAGGTACCTTAGCATTGTCATGTCGTATGCTGGCTGACTCGTTTGTATTATATTAACGCGTTTCTTTCATATATATCTGATGTTGCTAATGCTCTGCATTTTTATTTTAGACAATGAGATTACTGTTCGGATAATATCATTTGTGTCTTGTTGGCACATATCTATTGTAATACTGTATACTTATTTATAAAGGCAAATACTGGCTGATTCTTACCAAAAAATTGGTAAACTTAAAACTTTTCCACTATTTGTTTTATTTTACGTCTGTCATGTTGAGAAAAACTGGACAAGTTTATTTTTATAAAATAACAGCCAAAAGTGTACCGTTATAGAATGATACTATATTATACCCATTTTTTCATCGCACAAAAGATAGTTTTGTCGAAATTAGGATGTCTGTGTAATGTCATTTATTTGTAAAATTTCTAGGTTGATAAATGTCAGCAGAACAGTATTTCGACAAAAATCCTATCTTTTTACAGTGATATTAATAGTAAATATCTATGTATATAACAATATTTACATGAATGTTACGTTTTGTGAAGGACAACCAGTTTCTGTGTTCACATGAAATAACTTCACAGCAGGCCACCGAATATTTTATTGATAAGTTTAAATTATGTTTTATTGGTTTTAACATGGAAATGTAACTTATTTTAACTTTTCTACACTCTATCGCATACTGTCTAATAATAAACATTTCTTGTGAACGAAATCGTTCCACCTTCCACATAAGTACAGATTTGGTTCAAATAAAAATTACTTTAAGAACATAAACGATCAGTTGAAAGAGTCTATGAACTGTTAGAGATGGGGTGGATATGGGGTCACTGCACTCTTCGTTATTTTCACCCTATAACTAACGGACTCACGTTCCTATACATTATAGATAGTTATGAATATTTTTTACAGTTTGTAATTTAAGATTATGATAAAGTGTAGAAAACAATGCATGAATGTTTCCTTTTTGATAATGATGTTGATAAAAATATTTCCTCTGATTTTAATTGTACCACATTTGACCTACATTTACGAATATTTATAAAAGATTTATAAAAAAGTT
>DWJZ01004861.1:0-14805 GCA_018249125.1 Asbolis capucinus
TGTCTATCGAGACTTTAGGCTTTATCAAAGAATTTCTGTAATTATTCTTTTACTTTGTTAATAATTTATAACTTATGTAGGGACTTTATATTGTAAAAATTTGATTTTCGTTAAGTGAACTTTCGGCTCCTACGACGAAATAAACAATTTTCATTTCATTTCATTTCAATTTTCAATCTGTATATCTAAGTTAATATACTAAAATAAAATTAATTTTACTTAAAATTTTCCAAACCTAACCTTCCTAAAATAACCTTACCTTCTAATGTAACTAAAGTTTTTAATACATATGTATGTTTACTCAAGGAATGGTTTATAGATAGTAGCTAACATTATTGCAGGATGTTCGGCAAATACGCGCTAGCTTTTTTATCTTTGTTACTTAGTGGTTTAAAGAAAGCCACGTACAATAGGAAAATATATTTATGCAGTTATGAAATTCCATCAAAGACTATACAATTTAGTCCTTAAACAAAATGTCACTATAAAATTTTAAACATAACGCAATTTTGAAAGCTAAAATACAGTTTAAATTAAACAAAGCAAATATGTAGGTAAGATAGTTGTACTATGAATTTACTCTTACAGTTTCGTGAGAGGGAATGTATGAGCTAGGATGTGATGCGTGCCGGTGTGGAGTGGGCGTGGGGCTTGCGGCGTGGGGTTGGGCGTGGGACGCAGCATTATCAGTTTAATTATTCATAGCGCTGCACGGCTGCAGTGCAAACAATGTTAAGAGTTTATACCGCCTCTTTCATTCGACGCTTTGTTACAAGAATAAAGAGTTTTACTATAATGGAATTCTTACACTAAACGTGCTTCTACGGTGCCTTCGTTCAGGACTATTTTAAGTTCTGAGTTTTATAGTAGAAGTGGTTAGATTATGAAAGGATTGAATCTCGGAATAACTTTAAAATTATTATAATAATCAACTCACACGGTCATCTGATCCCAATCTAGACATTAGCTTGTATTATGGTGATCAGACAACTGTTAAACATACATATATATTTTTAATGCACACTTATATAGATATTTACAGCCAGTCACAGAACCAACATCCCTGCACATCGCCGAAAAATTTGAACAGGGTGGGAATCGAACCCACGACTGTCAGTATAGCAGTCTGGTTCACTAATCTCTAGAGTCTAGACCAACAGGTCTGTCAAAATTCTTTATTGATCGTTATGAATGTAGCCTTTGAAAGTTTGATCTGTTATAGATTCCAGTAAAATTGCCGATGTAGCTTCTCTTGTTTACTCTTCTTCCCCGCGCGAGCGTGTCTACTTCTTCCTTCTTGGCAAAGCGTTAGTAACAGCACACAGAACTTTGGCAAATTCAGTCCCGTCGAAGACAATTTAGCTTTAAACTGAATTGCGGTTGAATTTCAACCACAAACTGAATTACTAGTAAAAAAAGTAGCCTATAGTTATAACTAACATTAAATAATTATTGTATACCAGCGGTGTTATAGCAAATAGATCTGATATTATAAAAAGCAATCCTTAAGCTTTGTTCTTTTGTAAAAAATGTGGAAAAAAACCCTTTATGCATGCCTTCTTTGTTTCTACATGACAGTTAGGAATGAGTAATATTTGTCGGCCGTTCAGAGGACACGAGGCGATGACTAATTACCTTGCAATATTTTGACTTGTTGGCAACTGGATAGACAATTTAAATATGATTTGACTTTCATTTCGCTGGCCAGGTCTAGTGCTTGGTGAACATGACTGCTAAGCCGAAGGTCGATGGGTTCGATCCCCACCTAGAACAATATTTTCTGTGATGTCCTGGAATGGTTCGTTTGTCCTGGCATGTTGAATCCTGTGTTTAGGCGTGATAAGAATATCTATATAAGTAGGTATGTATTTCAAAATATTGATGTATGTTTATCTGTTGTCTGATCACTGTAATATAATCTAATGCATAGTTTAGAATCAGATAGCCGTATGTGAGTTGTCGCGAGATATTTATTTAATA
This sequence comes from Asbolis capucinus, assembly GCA_018249125.1. Classification (NCBI taxonomy): domain Eukaryota; kingdom Metazoa; phylum Arthropoda; class Insecta; order Lepidoptera; family Hesperiidae; genus Asbolis; species Asbolis capucinus. The sequence goes on from DWJZ01004861.1 coordinate 1,981, forward strand.
TTATCTAGGACAGGGGTCGACAACCGCTCGCATGCAGCCAGTATGCTATTGCGGTGTAGGTTACACAAACTCCATTTACACGACAAAATTTGGCGCTTCTTGTGAACCTCCTGACATAAAATGTTATCTGCACCAATATCCTCATAACATTAGCAAATGGGTTACTTAATGATTCGGAGATATAGGCCATCCCACCACCAAGATAATAAGAGAGATCAATCTCTTTACGGGCTCTCCAATCTCTGATAATACCATTGGTATGAATACAACATGAATTTAGTCCAATATTCCTCTAGCAACAGCACATTTAAAATCTGCAAAGGTTTCATATTGCATTGTTTACTCTGACTTCGCTCGCCCAGTAATATTTAAACATCCACTTTTTTGTTAAGAAATCCATGGTTACATTTTGGTAGGTACTCGAGGATTGAAACTGAAACTAGTTGGTTTGAAGTTTGCATGAAGCGGTCGTTTCGTGAATTTTTAGTTAGTTGCTTTAACCCATGGTCTACTACAGACCACGGATCACACCTCCATAACTAAGGACGCTTCAACCATACTCCACGTTCTCCAATTTGAAGATTGCTGCGGATTGGTGGAGTTAAGCCAACCCGAGTGTCGGAAGTTTTTATATCGACGAAGGTTTCCGATATGGTTTAAAAATTACTACCTAAATCATTTAATGCTGGGTACTCACGATCTGTTTGTTTAGTTGTATGTTGGTCGAAATATCAGTAAAATAATAAACAGATCGTGTGTTCCCGTTTGCATTAAAATGTGTATTCGCGATGATATTAGTCTAAGAACATATGTATATATTCTGCTAGTACTGTAATATTACTTTGGTTTGTTAGGGAATATTACTGAACTGAAGGTTCATCGAGATAAATTAAACAAAGAAAAAAAATCCATTCTCAGTTATATGTTTTACAGTTTTTGATAAATGTCTATTTTACAGCTTTTGATAAATGTCTATTTTACAGTTTTTGATAAATATCTATTTTATAGTTTTTGATAAATGTCTATTTTACAGTTTTTGACAAATGTCTATTTTACAGTTTTTGATAAATGTTTATTTTATAGTTTTTGATAAATGTCTATTTTACAGATTTTGATAAATGTCTATTTTATAGTTTTTGATAAATGTCTATTTTATAGTTTTTGATAAATGTCTATTTTACAGTTTTTGACAAATGTCTATTTTACAGTTTTTGATAAATGTCTATTTTACAGTTTTTGATAAATGTCTATTTTACAGATTTTGATAAATGTCTATTTTATAGTTTTTGATAAATGTCTATTTTACAGTTTTTGACAAATGTCTATTTTATACTTTTTGATAAATGTCTATTTTACAGTTTTTGATAAGTGTCTATATCTAATTATACACGCGGGTTCGACAGTATTACGTGTCCTCCGAAATATGCTCATGAAATGTTTGCCACTAGCGGTCACCCATCCAACAACCACGCGCACTGCATAACTTTTCCTTAACAATCAAGTTGCCTAACAATCGAAACATGCCGCCGAGATATGAACGCTTGTATTCGTTTCCATTCAATTCTATCGTAGGCTGCACCATCCTTATAATTGAGATACCTAGATAGGTATCTAATCATCAATAGAAATCATCAAAATATTTAACAATATACCTACTTACATATACTGCCATCTGATAAAAATTGTGAATTAACTGGCTACATAGATTTTAATATTTTCCAAAAGAGTGATGGAGGAAGAATGGGAAGGAAGATTATAACGGTAGTGAGAGAAAAGAGGAGAACTGGTTCTGAAGCAAAATATCTTTGTCAATGCTTCTATGATGACTTTTTATATGTCATCAGTCATCACCAGTGCTTATCATCCATTGGTCAGTGTGCTGCTTAATGAGATCCATAAAGCAAATTATAATTATTATTAATTTAATTAATAATAAATAAATATCTTTGGACAACTCACACACGGCCATCTGACTCCAAACTAGTTAGCGTTGGCTTGTGCTATGGTGATCAGACAACTGATAGACATACATATATACTTTTAAATACATACTTAAATAGATATTTCTATTACTCACCCAGCACACATTACAAACATTCCTGCTCATCACAGAAAAGTTTGATCTGGGTGGGAATCGAACCCACGACCTCTGGTGTAGTAGTCAAGTTCACTAACCACTAGACCAAGCGGCCTGTCATATGAATATTAAGATATTTGATATATGAGGTGATTTATTGTGAATTAGTGGGTAGAACTATATTGTTCATAAGGTATAATACGGTAAGAATAATGTAATCTTTGAATTTTTTGTTACTTTATATTAATGTGTTAAGTGAATTTGTAAATTCATAATGAAAATAAATATCTAAAACCTTTTATATAATACTAATGATAAAATGTCTGAGAAGTACAATTGTTTCATGTCAAAGAAGTTTTTATTTCAATAAAAAATCAAGTGTATACAAGAGCTGAGTGCCGGAGTTTCTTTAACTTTTTATCATTCTTTATAAGGTATTCGAATAACTTTGTAAGTTACGCTTAGAATTATTTTTATATTATAGAAATTTAATCTCTTTTGAGCAAAATATACATATTTTTTGTATTGTTAAAGAAGTATAACATACATACATATACATCATTGAAATAAGGATATATGTATATGTTCACATGTTTCTTAAATAGCTGAAAGCTATTTTTATATATTTACCAGGAATTGCTGTGGCTTTGCTTCGGAAGAAGAGTTATCCAGTGATTTCAGAGTGGCCATAGTAATTCTAACCTATATCCCACGGGAACAAAGCAGTCTTCTGGGATAAAAAGTATCCTATAGCCAGTGTCCTTACATAAGCTACAAATATCATAAATTTTATTTGAATTAGTCCATTGGTTTCGGAGTTAACTAATTTTAACTTGTTATCCTGCGGGAATAAAGCTATTTCCTGAGATAAAACCTATCCTATAACCATTCTCGGGTTTTAAATTTCAATTAAGCCAAATTTCATCTAAATTTGTCCAGTGGTTTTGCGTGAAAGTGACAGGCAGAAAGATAGACAGACAATATAATATCGATAACAAAGCTGTCCTGCATCAAAAATTCCAAAAAATATTTAATGTAGAGATTTGACTCTGTGATAGTATTATTATTAGTATAGATATAGATTCAAGAAACGTTTCTTGGAAGTACATAAAATATTTAATTTAAAATTAAATTTAAAAAGCACACTTCAAAATTAAAATTAGGAGGTAATGAGGAACTTTAAGAAATGTATGTTGCCTCACATTGTCCTTCACCGAAGCAAGAGTACATTGTAACCATTTGTAGAAATAAAATCAATAATATATATTACAATTTCTTAGTTATAACAAAATATCCGACATTACAGCGAATAAACAGCCAATGTTACGTTTTCCAATAAACATGTATCAACTCGACTGGCTCGTAGCAATGCCGTAGGCTGCGCCGTAGCCTCTACGATACCTCTACGACCCAATGAACCGGGAGGTTAAACAGTTCAATCAACGTTGACAAGTATTGACTTTCCCCTGGAGGAGACTTTTATTAACTAGAGTTTCTTCTACGCTACCATTGTGTTTGTGTGCGTGTAGTGTTGCGTCAGTGCACTGATCTATATAACTGGTTAGGGTTCATATTATTATATATGTATATAGCTATTGACAGACCGGTTGGTTTAGTGGTTAGTGAACCTGACTACTATACCGAAGGTCGTGGGTATTTTCTGCGATGTAAACTTTTCTGTGATGAGCAGGAATGTTCTGTGCGTCTGGGTGTAAATATCTATATAAGTATCTATTTAAAATTATATATGTATGTTTATCAGTTGTCTTATAGTACAAGCTAACACTTAGTTTGGGATCAGATGGCCGTGTGTGAGTTGTCCAAAGATATTTATTTATATGTAACTGGATAGGACATCTTAGCATGGAAGCGTCTATTTGATCGGCCCGATATTGGCGCTGTTCTATTCTCAAATGTTGAATGGTGACAGTCGCCATATTTCATAAGATGTCAAATCACCAGATTCACCAATAGACGCAGCTTCTATGACATTCTTGGTGGAAGAACACCACCAAGAATGTCACAAGCAAATTCCTTCTGAAAGGCACTGTCATTTTGTGTGAATAGCATGTCGGTTGTACATATCATTGTGTTAGTGTGTGGAGTCATTTCGTACATAGAGTACTTTGTTACATGTATGTTATCTGTAACGTGGTATTACTCTGTATTTTTTGATCATTCATTTGTTGAATTAAGGTGTTCAAAAGTTACTACAGCTGCAACAGCTACAACAGTTACTGCAGCAGTTATAGCTGCAGTTATAGATGGCAGTGTTCATCCTAATAATATTATAAATGCAAAAGTTTGTGAGGATGGGTAGATAGATGGATTTTACTTCAGGAAAAAATTATTGAACGGAACTGATTGAAATGTAGTACAAATATCTATAATAATTTGAAATAACATGTACTACTTTATATCGACGTACTACGCGAGCAAAGCCGCGGGCCGTTACTAATTTTGTTATATATAGTTAACGCACTTTTTGAGGACATACAATTTTTATTTCATATTTTTATAATTAAAAAAATAACAAAAAAATTGGACAGAATGTGAAAAGCGAAGTATTATTTCAAGTTATATCATCGTTCATACTGAACGGATCTAACTGTAACGGGTACTCACATATATTTTACTTTATACTGATGGTCGTTTCTGCTGTCTGTGTTGATGAAAAGTAGCCTGTGTTATTTCAAACTATAATATATCCATGTTCTTGTTTCGTTCGTTTCGTCCCGGTTTTGTTTTAACCCATTTAACGTATAATTACGTATATTTTATTATATTTTATTACGTATACTAGTTACGTATATTAATTACGTATATTTTAACTAATTCTTTATCTATTATTATTTAAATTTTTGTTTTTCAATGTTTCTAATGATTTCATTAATGATTTCTATGATTTAATTTTGTAAATCTTGCAATTTAATGAATAATAATTATGTATAATTGAATAAACTTGTTTGTAATAATCTTAAAATAGGTTGTACATTACTGTAAAAATCTCCGAGAGTTTATTTTTGAAGCATGCTGTTTACACTTATAATTTAGGTTACACTTGTCTTGTTTTTTATGTATTACTAAATGTTACTTGGTGATTGTGATGGTGTTTCACTTTGTTAGTGTAACTAAAATAAATAAACGGTTACACGTGTAGGATAGACAAACGTTCAAACTACTTCACAAACTCTCACATTTATAATATTGGAAGGATTTCTTGAAGGGGGAATGTTTTTGCTATTCTTATTTAAACAACACACTATTGGTTAAAACCCTACAAATACATATTTATTTTTATTTGTAATTGTATATTTATTTTTATTTGCAGGTGATATCCTGGGTTGCAGATGGCCGCGGCGAGATCCCACATGCGGACGATATGGTATGGTAGTTTTGGCATACATTAATCCATTGACTTTATCTGTATTTATAGATATATTTAATAAATCTCAGTATGTTCAAACATGCTTAATTCGTAATAAATAAATTTCAATATATTAATTTAATGCATTAAAAAACACAGGAATGCATACAAATTAGTTTAATTAATGAATCATATTTGTAATGGTATTCTGAAAATACAATGCCAGCTTATTGACTATCAAGATTGATAAACAATTGATAAACAAGTATCAAAATCTAGAATAGACCTTGTTACATACATTAAATAAACGTCTGTGTGCTCCGTCGCATAGAGTACTTTGTTATTGTTCCGTGGATAGAGAAGAGTACTATTAAAATGTTACCAACCTGCCTATTAAAATGTTACCAACCTACCAAAGACCCGCCTCAGTTTTCTTTAAGACAGATTCTAATTTCTAATATATCGTTTTATTTAAATATCTTTGTTTTTTAGTGCTTATTTAATAGTTACATAAGAAATATTAGATTTCTAGATAAATATTATCATATATAACTTGTTTATTTCAACTCTAATAAAAAATAAAACTTTACGTTTAAAAACTCGACAAAACAAGTTTCTATTACAGATCTTTCATCATATTTTTTCATACTAGCGCCATCTATCTTTTCATTTTAATACTAAATTCCGAACTGTAGATGTCGCTACCAAATGTTGCAGTACCCAGTAGTTCTTACATCACATTCTAGATGGCGTGTCTTGTTCATTCCTAAAAACCGTCTCAAAATGCGTTTACATTACATTTATACTTAAAGAGTTATAAAATTATTTCAATATAAAATTCCCTTGTAACAGTCCTATGGCATTTCAGGACACAGTATGGCCGCGGCACATTGGCTCAACTCGCTCGGTTGCCTGTCGCTGTCGGTGCTTTGCCTCTTCGCCACTACTCTTCAAGTCACGAGCGGTGAGTTTTATCAATAAAAAAACTTATTATTATTAAGTTCAAGAACTTGTTACTTGAGTTATTTAAATAAAAAGACCACGCGTTATTTAAGAAAACTTACTCAAGAAAAGTACCATTTATGAAAAAATAATTAAGAAATAAAGTAGGTATAATTGAATGTAATGAAGTGATAAAGTAATAAGTTTCTTATATCATACACACTTCTTTTTTCGAACATGACTCTATTTAGCAAGCCAGACTGTTTGTATCGTTAATATTTAATTATAAACCGGTAGAATTAATAATTTCTAGATAGGGAGGGGAGGCTTAAACTCAATATTTTATACAAAATGCCGTCTCATTAAGAACACTTAAGCAGATGTTTCGAGTCTTTAATCGAAGCTTTTAGTCCAACATCAGTTATTACGTAAAGATGCATTAGAAGTAAGCAGGAATAAGATAACTGAGTGAGATAATTTTGTAAGCGCCTATTTACTCGGAAAATTGGTTAGAATTACTTCGAATGTGTCGTACTAAGTATATACAATTAGCACCACCTATTTTTAGAAACACGCAACAAGGTAAGTTACTTAGTTTCAAAGTATCAACATAGATGGCGGTAGGAAAGTTACGAAATGAAGGAAACATTGAATACTTTGAAATAGACGAAAGTACGTACTTGGTAGTTGAATATTTTTTTAAGATTGACCAAAAATTATGATGTTTAACATTTTAAAGTTAAATGAAGTAGTCCAGGGATATAATGCCACAATAATTAAGGATTTTACTGATAAGTATTACGTTTTGAATGTATGTTTTACATTACTTGACAAATAAAAATATATAAATATATAAATTGAATTTCACACACAGCCCTTACCTATAAGAAAGCGAACCGAGGACAGTTGTAAATAAATAAAACATCTATTACTATATAAATTACTTTACCGGCGACCTGACTGCAGACTATGAAACAAACTTTGATATAACAGAATAGATGAAACTTTGAATAACTGAATGAAAGCGTTTTCCCTCTGAACCGCAGTTCAGTAGTTCAGTTGCGAATTGCAATAAGTTACAGGTAATTCAGATCTATTCACTGTAGTACTTGTATGTGTGTATATAATGTAAATTACACATTTGTATGTGTGTAATATAATGTAAATAAGTAATATAAATAAATAAATAATAAATAAATATATATATTTGGACAATTCACACTCGGCCATCTGACCCCAAACTAAGCGTTAGCTTGTACTATGGTGATCAGATAACTGATAAGCATAGCATACATATATACTTTTAAATACATACTTAAACAGATATTTCTATTACACATCCAGACACGCAGAACAAACATTCCTGCTCATCACAGAAAAGTTAGACCTGGGAGGGATTCGAAACCACGACCACCGGTGTAGTAGTCAGGTTCACTAACCACTAGACCAACCGGCCTGTCAAACATATACAAACTTAATTTTTTTTTGTTTAAAATTAAATAGTGCCATGATCAGTGATGCCTTTTGGTAGTCCATAGGCAACATCAACCCCCATGTCACATATCAGGTAATTCCGTAAAAAATAATAAAGGTATCGACGAAAATAACACTGCCAACACTCACGTATCAAGATAATTCAATAATTTGAGAAACAAATGCGTGTCAATCCGGGAATAAACTCGGGATCTTACATTAAGGTCCCAGTATGCCACAGGGCCGTTCAAATACAGAAAAATCCTGTACGAAATACATACAAAAATGCTTACCTAAATAAAAAAAAATGCTGTTACTAATTCCACCTTTCAATGACGCACTCAAAGTTGTTAATGGTCATATAAATCGCTAATTAGTAGATTCACGTAATCATTCACGACTTTGAGTGCGGCAGTATTTTCCTTGTGCCAAAAAAATCAGATGGATTTGAAAGGTATTCTGCCTACCCGTATTCTAATAAATAAAATCTCGTTTCCAAATCGGCAACATATGAAGCTCCTTAACCCCTCGACACCGAACTACGCTCAAATAAGCTATAGATATCTTCTGTGGGACCCATATCCTTCGGGATCTCGTGCCGTCCTCGTCCCTCGTACGCCCGAAGTCATGTCGTCCTTCTCCCGCGCAGCAAGGCGATCAATAAAGCTTCGGATTATAAATTTGAGTGAAATGTCGTTGGAAGTTTTCCTCTAATCATGTTTTACGGAAGCTGTTTACGTGAAATGGGTTATTTTGACTTATACAGCCGTTGTATTCCTATAAAGGCTTTGGTCGTGAAAGCTGTTTGTTGGATGTTTTTACATATATATGTACTAGCTCCCGCCCGCGACTTCGTCCACGTGGAATTTATGCGGAATTTAGTTACTTTGGGTTAACGCTAACTTTAAACCGCGACTTGGTATCTGTCATACATGATTTTTGTAAAAATTTATCCGTTTACTCAGCGCAAGCTCTGAATAGCGGAAGCTCTGAATAGGAAAAAAACCCCGATTTTGAAACATTGTACATTGGTGCACCGTTCATATTGGTCTCAGTGTAATGATATAGTCTTCCTCGATAAATGAGCTATCTAACACTGAAAGAATTTTTAAAATCGGACCAGTAGTTCCTGAGATTAGGGCGTTAAAGCAAACAAAATTGTCAGCTTTATAATATTAATATATGTACATAGATAATGTAAAATATGAATGAATAATAATCATTCATGAAATAATTAATATCTTGCATATAACACGAATTAAACACTACTTGGATTTTTCTGGTGTTTGTGACGAAGTTTGGATGGTTAGAAATTTGTGACTGTTTCATGCAATACTACAGACTACTACTACAGACCTGTTCACTAAAATACACAATACACCTTGTCACAGATTCAGAATAGTCTGGAACGATATACATACAAATTTTTATTAACGTACAAACACGTAACGTAAACAAATTTATATATATAAAAATTAATACTTGTTTGTTTCTAAGTTTGTTTGTGCTTTATAGACTTTGAAATGGTAAGAGATAGAGCATTGATGTCTTTGGTATCAAAATTGTGTTGATCGGACACATGGTTGATGAGTTGACACGTAGTAACGCGCGCCGGGTGCAGCCAGTTAATAAATACATAAAGGGTAAAGTAATATACATATAAACTAAGATTAAAAATGACAAAAACGCTTTTTTTTTATTTTATTTTTAATTTTTTTTTTAATATTGAACAAATTAATACTTGACCACAGACCCACCTGATAGTAAGTAAGATTATTAATATTTATAAATATGTAGGGGAGTGCTAATGACTTGGAGGCTATACTTGAATACATACCTAATCCGTACCTGCTACTGAAAGATAAGGTACAGCCTTACCTACGTTAACGAACATAACAAGGGTTTACTCGTACTTATAGGTTTAGTGGGCTACTAATGGGTTTTTAAAACATGCTTCCTTAAAAAGGTACTTTAAATTAAGTTGCCAGTTGACACTAAACCAGTTCGAAGTTTAAACTTTTGAATTCGCCGGCAACTTGTTTATACGAATAACTCTTAAAATACTTGTGAGTTTTAGGTTTTCGTTTCAAAATTGGGGGATTTTGCGTTGCGTCCGCTGCGTAAAGGATTCGCAAATATCATGTGTGACAGAAACGAAATTGGGGGTTAAAGTTAGCGTTGGCCCAAACACTATTCCACGCGGACGAAGTCGCGGGCGGAAGCTACTCTGTAATATAGATCAACAATCTGACCCATAACACTACCTACTACTGGGTCGGGTGTCTCACAATGTAAGGGGTACAGGCCATATTCCACCACGCTGGCCAAGTACGGATTTCATACACTTCCAAGAACTTTATGGAGAATTCTCAGAAGTATAGGTTTCCTCACCATGTTTTCCTTCACGGTACCAAGTAATAATCAACTTCTGATGCGCATAAAATTTTGGAAATTAAGTAGATTTGAATCCAAAACCTCCCTTTCAAGAGACCAATGTTCAAACCACTGGGCTATTACTGCTATAATATAGATGCTATATATAATATATATCACAGGCCAGTTGGTCTAGTGGTTACTGAACGTGACTGCTACGGTTCGATTCCCACCCAGGTCAAACTTTTCTGTGATAAGCAGGAATGTTTGTTTTGTGTGTCTTGGTGTACATATCTATATAAATATGTATATAAAATATATATGTATGTTTATCAGTAGTTTGATCACCATAGTACAAGCTAACGCTTAGTTTGGAATCAGATGGCCGTGTGTGAGTTATCCAAAGATATTTCTATTTTAGATTTATTTATTTAATCTTTATTGACCAAAAAATAGGTATATATGGTAATGCTAATGCAGCCTCTACCAGCTAACCATTGGACAAAACAGAAATTCACAAAACGCGTTTCTATACATTCTATAGTCCACAAAGTCCTAAGCGGAAAAGGATTTGTACGACTTTACTCTTCAAGTTCCTTGCGTTTGTAGTAAATCTGACTGAATTCCCGATGCATATAAACTCACGTCAGAAATTCTGTTACCTCGGAAATGAACAACTCATTTTAAATTCAAATATGTTGTAGAAGCTGATGGGATTGCACTTGCAGTTCTTGGTATTCTATTTCAGTGCTGGAGTGAATAGTTTGTGCAAATACTAAGTGTAACTAAACTGCATTAAGTATACGAAGAACTGGAATAAGTTGTAACGTTAGTGTTTACGTTCGATTATAATTTAAGTGTCTTCAAGTCAAGAGTGAATAGGCTATTTTTTATGTGATAAGCAGGTAAACAAGCAGACGGGTCACCTGATGGTAAATGATCGCCATCGTCCATGGACGGCAACATCAACAGACTGGGTTGTCAGATGTGATGTGAGCGCTGCCCACCCGGAAGGAAGTAACAGAACCACATACATAGGAAAGAGAAAGAACGAAAAGAAGCAGTACATTGCTATAACAACTGGGATTAATAACGTCAGCAACTGACCCCAGATACACCAACAAACATACCACTTCAGAACGGGAGACAGAAGAAGAATGGGAAGGAGGATGGATGAAGGAAGGAGAGAAAAAGAGGAGAACTGGCTCTCAAGCCCCCAGCTGGAACATGACGAATCGTTTGGCGGCTGATTCATGCAAGAGGGTGGTAGCCAGCCAGACAAGCTTCACGAAAAGATAATAATCCTTTCACGAAGCCCTACCACCGAGCAGCTGACTTCTGTACGCCTTTTACGACGACCTGGTAGGCCAGCCTGGGATTGGAGTGAATTATTCAATAAAATATCGTTAAATGAAATGAAATGCAATGCAATGAAATGAAATGAGATAAGATGAGATGAAATAAAATCAAATGCATTTATTTCGTCTTAGGAACCAAAAAGCTTACTTAACGAAAGTCAAAATTTAACAATAAAAAGTTCCTACATCAAATATGAAATTAATAATAAAATATTTAGTAAAAAAACGAATCTATGATAAAGCCTAAAGTCTCGATAGACAGTACCTATCTGTCATCGGCTTTATAAAAGAATACATTTACGATACTTATATGACGTAGATCAAAAAGTTTTGGGTTCAAAATCCATTCCAGGGCTAAGTTATTTTATCAAGAAGACCACACTAGCCACGTCATTGATAAACATTGCCGCGCTTATTGCGTTCTTCCTCAGTGACGAGTGAGTAACAGTAGGCGCGGTTAGTAAGGATTCGCCTGTCAGTGTCAGAAATTTCTTGAGCTTTCTGTGCTTCAGAGGGCACGTAAGGCGTGGTAGTCATAAGCCTTGTTAAGCCTTCGAGCGGCATTTAAACTTAGCATTTAAGCACAAGGGTTGGCTATTAATTCTCCACCAATTTATGCTGGAGCTGTGTATACTCTAGGAATGCTCAATATAGGGTTAATATCACGTCAAAGCCAGCGCATAGCCTATTGTTAAGTGTCGTAGAACGAAAATTTAAATAAATATTATTTCGTTTCCACAGCGCTATCACTGTTATCACAGCTTAAGAGCCCTAAAATCGTTTATTCATTACGAGAATTGTGTAGTAAGAAAACCAAGGAACCAGTCTGAAACAACATTCCTTGCTACAGCACCCTTGCTACAGCACCCTTGTAATAAAAGACGATAACAGTTTAATCCCATAATTCCTCAGCGTTTCCCCTTGTTACTAGCGACAATGGATGTTGCGTAATACTGGAACTCAATTGACAAATTGAAATTCTAAATCATTCGACAGGTCGTTTGGTCTAGTGGTTAGTGAACCTGACTACTACACCCAAGGTCGTGGGTTCGATTCCCTCAGGTCAAACTTTTCTGCGATGAGCAGGAATATTTCTTCTGTGTCTGGGTGTGTAATAGAAATGTCTATTTAATTATGTATTCAAAAGTATATATGTATAATTTATCAGTTGTCTGATCACCATAGTACAAGCTAACGCTTAGTTTGGGGTCAGATGGCCGTGTGTGAGTTGTCCA
>DWJZ01004862.1:0-14805 GCA_018249125.1 Asbolis capucinus
TACATATCAAATTTGAACCGAGTATAGATACTGTATTTTTACTTTAAATATTGGTTATGGAAGACAGTAGTTCATATAATAAAGAATAATTAGACTTTGAAACACATTAACCTTGTGCATTATTTTTTCATAATGGTCTTCTCTCCCACGACAGTCTGTATAAATAATCTGATAATAGCTGTAACAGAATGCTATGTGTTTTTGACATCTAGAATTTAAAATACATCAGTTCATTTTATTCGACACATGAGCAAACAAGTTATTAATAGTAAAAATAATATGTTGATAAGGTCGTCAATTGCATGGTTAAGTTAATAATGTATCTGTTTTCATTAATATGTGTACAACAAAGATAATTTGATGTTGTGGTATCGATAAGTGTATTTTTTTACTTAATTTAAGGATATTTATGATATCTGTAAGATATAGTATTAGATCCTGTGGACTCACTTTGCGTGTCCCGCGAGCGCTCGAACTCCAGGTTGGAGGCGATGCGGTCGATCTGCGCCTCGAACTCCATGCGACGCTTGGCGCGCTCCTGTTGCGCGCGCAGCTCGCGCTCCTCGTACTGTCTGTACACACACATAACCTCTATCACACATACATATTCCAATAAAATGTTGCTGTCACTTAAATTTCTCAGTCTTTCAAAACTTTACCATGGGTTACAGACGGGAGGGCAACAAGACATTATGTAGCACATATGTATGTTAGGTAAAATAACTACTTTAGTTCCATAGCGTTGAGGATCAGATAAATCGGGGGCAGGCAGGTTCAAAAATCAAAAATTAATCGATTTTAGTTAGTGTTAGTGAACCTGACTGCTGAATACTACACTGAAAGTCGTGGAATCGTTAAATGTTTAATGATGCCAAAGAAGTATAACTTCTCAGACGCGTACATAAGTACACGTACCAATTTTTTTTATTTATTTATCTGTCAAAGGCCAACGATAATCGCGGCTTGCCGTGATCTTCATCCACGGAACTGGGCCTAAATATCGGTATAAATCATAACAATCGTAAATACCAGTTTGGGTTTATGTCCCTTACCCATCTCTGTCAATAATAATAATAAGTTTTAAAAATAATGATAGTAAAGTGACCTGATGTTGGCGACGCCGATGTCTCGACAGAAGCCGCGGAAGACGACGTCCTCCACGTTGTTCATGTTCTCTTTGATCTCCTGGATCTTCAGGTCGCGCGCCTGGATCGTGCGCTCGATCTCCTCCACTTGTGGCTGAACAAACACCGAACAAACTTTACAACTAACAAAATTTACAAAAATACTAATTTCTGCGCACAGAATATGTTAATAAAATAGCCTATATGTTAAACCAAACTGTAATCTATCTATGTGTCAAATTTCCGTTAAATCCGTTTAGTAGTTTTTGCAAGAAAGCGATATATGTCTATCCATTGTTGTAAGTCCATAATTATTTTCATGTTTTTTCAGTTTTAAAATATTTTTTTTGTGTTATTAAAATTCGTCTCTGGGGTTTACAGTGCCCTTAAAAACTCCTGTGGTATACACTAAGGTTTTGTTTTTGTATATGTAACAAGTCTCACCCCAAACATCTCGATCTTACGCTCCAGTTCTGCAATTTCAGCATCCAGAGCCTTGATCTGTTTCATCTAAAACGACAATTTAAATATTATAAATAAATCACAACACACTCACTCTCCGCCACGGTACCTCTCTCTCGTGTCTCGAGTAGCATGAACAATACAAACAAGCAAGTATAATATAAACATATAAAAATACACTGCGATCCTTTACTTGTGTGCGTGCCAAACAGACGGATCGGTATTATTTATTTAATTAGTTCTTGACCACGGCCCTGCCATGGCCATGGTAAGCGGCGATGTCGTCTTAGATGGTAAAACGCACTAATTTAGCAAAAGACTATTAATTCTTGACTTTTCAATGGCACGCGCACAGAACGACGACGTCACTATTTTCATATTTTAACTGTGAATTCAGAGTTTGTAGTTACCGTGGTGTCCCTGTCGGTGAGCGCGTACTTGAGCCTGGCCTCCAGGCCTCTGATCTGCGAGTCCACTGTCGTCAGCTCTGACTCCTTGCGAGACTTCTTCATCGACTCGCGGAGCTCCTCCGTCAGTTTTTCCTTCAAACATAATAATATTCACATTTCAAGTTTCAAACTCTTTATTAATTTCGGCTAATAATAATGAATTCGTAATAAAACTACTGTATCAATTTTGAAAATACTTTGGTTAATATGTCCAACATAATCTTACAAAAATAAACAGTTTATTTCCTGTTAACTGTTTCTACAAAGCAAAGTGAGAAACAATTACAGTAATAACATGACAAGACCTTTCTGTACAATCCGCTTTATCCACGAATTGGTAGAAGTTACGTGTAACATACTAATAACCAGGGCCATGATTTGTTTTCAAGACAATGCTATTTTAAGCAAGATAAAAAAAGTATATAATTACCTTTTTAGCCTTGAGCTGCGAGAGATGTTTCTCGTCCCAGCGTTTGGCCTTGCGCGCTAGGTCCAGCGAGCCGCCAGAGATGATGCCAGACTTCTGGTAGAACGTCCCGTCCAGTGCTAGAGCCTGGACAACATAAGACACAACCTTAATATCCTCCTGGGTTAATAATATTCCACTATAATTATGAAATTGTAACTTTACATTATAGCATAACTTTATAACATAGCAATGTTGAACGGTCAATTTATAATCATGTGAGTGTGTTTGTGTATGCATGTAATGTTTATTATTTATTACATCCTATTTTTATGCACCCTCTATTAATATTAATTATGCCAAAAGTTTCTTCATAGATTTGCAAGTAAACGATCAAATGAAAAATGTGGGTAAAAGAAGATTAGGCATGTGTGTCTGCGCACATATGTGCATGTGCACGTAGCTTTAGGAGTGAGTGTGTTTGTTGCGTCAGTGCGTACGTATGTGTATGCGTGTGTGTATACGTACGTCATAGCGGCTGTTCTTGGTGCGGTCGAGGTCGTAGGCGACGCGCGAGGCGTCCTCCGGCGTCTCGCAAACGAGCGCGTTGTTGGTGACGAACAGCACCGCGCGGTGGATCGCCGGCGGCTCGAACCGCAGCACGTCGAACAGCAGCTTCACGCACTTCGGCTCCTTGATGTCGCTGCACCCAACACAAACATGCAACATAGATAAACAAACAAAGAAAGTCGGAAGATCAAGAAAATCTTTAGGTGATAGATAAATCCTAGTTTCCTGAGGATACATACGTTGACATTCCATCCTAAACCTCCTCATGGCGCTCTTGTAACAATTTTATAGTTGAGTCACATTATATAATGTGAACTATATAGTGACAATTTTGAAATATATTTGTATGAAGTACTCGTATATCATGGTTGTATTGACTCACCGCAACCTCTCCCGCAGCGGCTTGGCCTGGATATAGTCGAGCGGCAGGAACGTCTCCGGCTCCAGCATGCGCTCCTTCAGAACCTGCACCACGTAATGTAGCTTCAACATCACTAACATTCATTATATCTCTTCTTACAATCCTTTCTAATTTGAAATTTAGTTTAAGTAAAGGGAAGGTAAGGTGAAAGTTTTATACAACACTAGTGTCCGTCCACAACTTCGTTTAAAATTTAGTACCCTCCGTGTTATTCCAAATTATCATTTATCTCTGTGCCAAATTTCATTCAGATCCGTTCAGTAGTTTTTGTGTAGAAGTAACATACATCCATCCATTCTCACAAACATTCGTATTTATAATATTAGTAGGACAATACAAAAAGTAATATGGTAAATGACAATGTGGGAATAACATAATTTTTAATTTTTTTAAATAGTGTTTCTAAATAATTTCTAATACATTTCAATGAAGAGTAAAAGTTAGTATGAGTAAGAGCAATCTGCAGCGTATATCATCAACAGTGTTGTCATCAGCGTATATTATCAGAAGCGTACCTGTATGCAGCGTCGCGCCGTCCGTTCGGTGTCGACGACGATGGCCTCCATGTACTTGCCGAGCACCTTGGTGATGGCGACGTTGTACCGCTTGTGCGTGGGCTGACACATGTTGATCATGCGGTCGTACACACCGGGGATGTCACGCTTGAAGTTCTCCACGATCTCCTGCTTCTTGCGGCGGCGCGCCTCTTCGTGCTTGTCGACGCGCGCGTCCCCTAGCTGCGCGGCCACCTCCTCAAGTGCGGCCTGCAGCTCGGCCGCCTTGCCGCGGCACGACCCCACGTCGGCCTGCAGCTCTTGCCGCAGCCGCCGCTGCTCCTCTAGCGCCTGCTCCGAGCTGCGGATGTGCTCGTTCAGCTTCTCCACGCGCTTGGTGGCCTCGTTCCGCTCGTGCCCCTTCTGTCGGTGCTTGTTTTCCAGCTCACCCTTACGCCGCATCTCGTTGTCCAGACGATCCTGGTCCGCCTTCTGTTCGCGGTTCACAGAGTCCAGCTCCTGCAGGTAACGCGCCGCCTGCCGCGATGCTTCCATCTTCAGCTCCTCGTACTCACGGATCTGACACAAACATACACACATTTATTACATCAATACCATTATTCTGTATGCGAAATTACTGTATACCTTGTAAAATATCAGCTTTTTTAATTTATCTAACCTATGTTAAATTTTTTTATAAGTCATAAAATACAGAGTTTTGTGTGAACTTTTTTCTCTTTAGACGACATTGTAAACATTAAAGCCCGTTCATACTTGAGCCTCCTCAAGGTGCACGTCGGCCCGGGTGTGGCTGGTACCCACAACAGTCTGCTCCCAGGCCGCCTTCTGCTCCTCTACCTGACGGAGCTCCTCCTCCAGTTTCCTGTTTGATAAACAACAATGAGATATTATCAAAATCAAAAGTCTCATGAGTCTCATGATCTTTACCAATCCACACTGTAGCAACGTGGTGGAGTATGCTCTAGACTTCCTCGGGCCTGTTCAATAGATGGCCAAAAATTGACTAAAGGCAACTATGAAATGAGTGTTGAAGTCCCACCTAATGTCTGCTTGATGTGCCTCATGAGCCTTCCGAGCCTGTTCCAAGGTCTTCAACGCACTCTCCAGCTTCTTCTGGGTATGGGTTACTCGCTCCTTGGCCTTGATAAATGTTGGCCGCTTCTTCGATATCTCAGCTTCCTGTGGTTAACAAGGAAACCATAACATCAACATAATACCCCAAAAAAGTGAAAGTAAAATTTTGCTTAAGTAACAAATTTTACTTTAGTAACTAAATACTTCAAGAGCTTCATGACACTTACCACTTCCCTAATATCTTGTTCTATTTTAGCCACTTCTCTCTGGGCCGTACCAGCTTCCTTCTTCTTCTCTTTGAGAGCATCCTCTGCCTTCTGCCGCTTTTTCTCCACCTTAGTGAGTTCCTGTTGCTTGTGCAGCAGCTCCTCCTCGTATGTTTGGATTTCTTTCTCATTGTGGTACAGATGGAATAGCTGCAGCTCTATTTTTTGTTGTTGCTATAAAAATTTATTTAAAGATAAAATTTGTCTTCTAGTCCCTTGCCTACAAACTGTCAAAAGATGTGATACTTTAGTTTAATATTAGTTGTTATTGCTTGACCATAGTTTACCCGAGATATAGTTATTGAAAATACCCATAAATAAATAATGCATAATAGACTAAACAAAGTCTTGGTCAACATAAAATCTTGAGCACTAATGGAGCTACCAGACCTACCTGACCTAACAGAGGGAGACTTGTACTATGTAACATTTTACTAAACAACTTGTGCGTTTACCAGTTCCTCTTTCAATCTTGTATACTTTTCTGCTTCTTCTTTCTCAAACTTGGCCTCCTTGCGCTCTGCTGCCACTCCTTTCTTCTTTTGGTAAGAAAACTGAGCCTCCTCGTCGGCACGGTTCACTTCCGCTCGACAAGCCTCATAAGCCTCCTTCAGCACCCCAGACCTAGGGCAACACAAGCTTCACTGAACCCCTTTTTTCAATTTCATCCAATCAATTGGTCATTAGAATTTTCATGTAATCATACAACTGGTGTATTATAATTAACATATGATGTACATCTGGAGATCTTCAAATTATATATGTATTAAAAAAAATAAGTACAAATCTTTGATTTGAAAATGAAGTATTACTAAGATTTTATAAATTTTGCTTTCTTGTATACACAAACCTACCAAAATTTTGTCAATTACTTGAAAGTAATAATAATCAATATGTGTCAATAAAAATAGGAACTATTTTTTTTTTTTTCAATAGCCCCCAAAGGTGCAGTTTATAGAGCTAAGTTAGTCAGGATGAATCAGTCATAATAAAGACATTATCGAAACAACATGTCTTTTTATTTTGCATGTTATTTCTATTAAGCATGTCCTGCGTACAACATTATAGTATTATTTGGTTTTTGTTAGTTATAGTATGCCTGCCCTAAAACCCTGTATCATCCAGATCTTTCTAAATTGGAGTTCTCTGTAGTCTGAGAAATGTCAAATGAAAATATGAATAGAGTACAATAGATATGATGCATACAGGTTTCAATCTAGGAAATCATGAAGACTTGCCAAAATGTTCATGTACAATCAATAGTGACAGGCGTGTTAGCTTACAAGGTCCCCAGATCAAACAGGATCCAGATAACCAAAGACTAAAGGGTACTACACTGTATATAATTCCTCTTTGGATCAAGTCACAAGCACTAGCTAACAATACACGAACCCACTAATTTCTTCAAAAAGCGCAGTTCTCTCTTTAGGGTTCTTCATGGCAATACTTTCAACAGCACCCTGGAACACCAGGAAGTTCTTGGCCTTGACATTGATACCCAATTTCTCCAGCTCTGCCAAATATGTACTAACTGGTACTGTCTGAAATAGAATATTAAAGGTAACAGTAACTTCGCAAACACTTGCAGCAACATTGCACACAATTTTGTATTTGCATTGGGAAATCTATCTTTTCATAGGATTTATTTTATTAAATTGAGTTTAAATATTAATAATATGATGTTAGAATTATTAAGCAGTTCCCACCTGCCCATCAATTTTGTGATCTGATGACTGCCAAATGACTGATCTTTGAAACTGCTTCTCTGTCATATCTTCTAATACAAATGTAGCCGTTACTGAAGCACTGAAAAACACATATGCTCAAACTTTTCACATAATCCAACAATAGATTTAGAAATGCATTTTACTGGTACTCTCTCCCGGAGACCAGCTGGACTCAGCCTAGCTTGCATAAACTATCTCTCACAGGACCTAGAACATTATCATATATAACCTAAACAAATAATAATTAAGATTAATGTTATTTAAAAAATTAATATTAAAATAATAGCCATCATAATATAAGAATACAACTTTTTGTTTGATGTTTTGATCAATAAGGAAAACCATGATCAGCAAGCTAGGCAGGCAGTAATAGTTTAGTTGTTTAGTCACTTCAAATGACATTTAGTTCTAGCTGTAGTTGATTCTATTCCAAATAGCATTAAGGATTACAAATGTAATCATTGTTAGGGTGTCCAGAACACCAAATACAGGGATACGAAAATGTATTTTGAAGTTCGTAAAAAAATCTGTACCTTCTAGAGACAGGTTTGTTGATGGAAGCACCATGGATCAAGTCACTGAGCCTCTTCACACGGAGCAGAGATGTCTTTTCACCCATCACAAAACTCACTGCATCCATGAAGTTAGACTTGCCTAGAAATAAATAGGACAAGACCGATGTCTTTTTTTGGAGCTCACTAAATAATATGAGTGAGGAGGACTACACTAGTACTTCACATACTTAATATGGAGTCTTAAGCAGACTTCACAAACATTTAAAATATCTACGGTATCAAAGATCCAAAACGCGTAAAGTAATAAACATTCCCAAGATTACCTGAACCATTAGGTCCTACTACAGCAGTGAATGACTTTAAAGATCCGATCCGATGCTGTCCTTTATAGGACTTAAAGTTTTCCATATCAATATATTGTAAAAATGCAGGCATTTTGATATCTTTAAAAAACCTTTTTAATATGTTCAGACTTCAGCCAAAGCTAACACATTTTATATTGTATTCAGGAAATGCATATTAGTGTTTGAGCGCTAAACAACAAACATTGTCATATGTCAAAACTTATCAAATGTTAAATAAATTACCTCCTAAAAAGATTCACAGACAATACTAATCTACACTTATCAATGCTATCTTTTCTCTGTTAGTAATTATGTAATGTCACTGTCAGTGTTAATGACGCTCCTGAGGCTCACGTCAGTCAGTGCTGTTCTGTCAACTGTCACACAAATTCACAAGGACTGTGAATATTTATTTTCTTAATTGATAAAATAGCTTAATTATTCTTTGTTTCGGTTAAAATAAACATATTTTTAGCTATCTTTGATATCGTCATTATTATTTGCAATATCTTGGGTGTGACCCTGAATTTAAATCAGGTAAATTGGATTAAATTAAATTGAAATTATGTTTTCATCATTGTTTGGGAAACGGAAATCCTCCCCAGTGGAAGATGACGCACCACCGATACCTGGCCCGAAACCAGATGACGGATTCGTAATTGTCGACCCAACGAGCAGCGGTGGAACGATTTATCCCAATATAAGTGGTGTACAGTACCCTTTGAGACCGGCGCCTATTGCGCCCGTTCCTAAAAAGAATACTATAGACCAAACATTTCATTATCTTCAAGGAGTTCCGTTCACGATGTGCCGAGAGCTGCAACTGTCCAACAACAAGGACGCGTATGCAACTGAGGTTGGTGATTTACTGGCGTTTCTCACCAATAAAATCAATATGAGTAGCTACGATTACGATTTTTCAGTTGAAAAAAGTGTTGTTAGTGAAATGTAAATTCTGTAACAATATAATTCACTTGGACTTCATCTTTGTTTGGGAACAGCTGAAGAGATATAAGAACTCGGAAGTAAAAGTCATAATAAATAAATAAATAATATCTTTACTGAAACAATATATATAAATGTAAATAAAGTAATGGAAAGTGAAACATATTTCAATCTTCATAATTTAGGGGAATGTTTGTCAATGGGATATTTGATTCTTGCCATTTATCATCAAGGATTGTACTGAGGATTGTAACAATTATCTAATAAAAGTTTCAGGTACAAGTACATTACTTATCATAATAGTCGATCATAAAGGAGTATATTATTTCGTCATAAGAATTGCTGTAATCAACAGTAAAAGAATGTGTTGTTTGTACATGAATGGCCTCTGAAGTTTCAGGGACCTATATTAATCTGTAACTATTATTCTGGGTTATACAATTACTTGATATGATATAACCATAGCCACAATTGAAACACAGTTTATTCACATCAAGAGTATAATATTAAACTACTACTTAAATGTATTAATATTTTAGGTATTCAAAAATTTATTGTATAATAGTTTGGAGATTTTTTGACATACACAAGTTCTTATAATGGAACATTAACAACAAGAAATGTTTTAGCTTTATGCTAATCATTACTTAATGGAAATAATGTGACTTAGCACTAAAAGTAATAAAGGCTACATAAACTACAAATAAAAAAAATTGTTATTCAGAGAAACTAAATATTTATTATGGTTTAAAAAAATATCAATCAAGTTGAAAATTAAGCCCAAAATACAAAATCCAGCAAATAAAAGGAAATTTTGTATAAATACCAGTGGGGTTAAAAAAATGTGCTGGTATATGGTAAAATCATTCATATGTATGATGTAAATAGATAGAAATGTAAGAATTGATTTGTAACTCCCGGACATGATTGGAGCAGGATTGTGACAGCTATAAAGCAATAATAAGGTATCAATCATGCAAAATAAAGTAATTAATGTTTTGATAACTTACTTTTATTTTTTTCACTATGTATTATGTAAAGAACACAACAATATACAATAAAACATAACAAAATGTGATATTTTTCATATGTGCCGGTAAATGACTCATTTGTACAAATTTAAATATAATTTAAGGATCATTATATTATTATATACCAGAAATGTATTCAAATAAGTTTGTACAGTGGCAAAGCAATGCCATATTATAATGGAATGCAATAATTGTTATAAAGATGTACTTACTGCCTGGATTTGGATACAAAAATATACAGAGATTTTTGGAATATCTTACAATGGTAATTTTAACTTATTAATACTATAACCAAGAGGCCCATTTAATAAAACTTTAAAATCATGTAAATCTAAAGATTTAGGTATTTCCAGATTTAGCACTCCATAGTAACTGTGTTCTAAACTTGAATGTTCTACATTACAACTGTGTAACTATGAACTATATCATCCTTATCAGTATTTTAGTTAACAATGATTTACTTTTCTGTTGTAAATATAGACCACAATCCATTCTCAATTTCAATCAGCCCTATGTTTCCATGAATAATAAGTTAAATGAACAAGTAATGATCTGTGCAAGATATGAAAAATAAATAATTTTGTCCATCATAAATCTGTGTAAAGTACACTATTATTGTAGCAAATATCAACGTCGAGGCATTCGGATTTTAAAGCATTGACCATGTCAGTAAGATCCATAACATTATTGAAACATCATGCACCACTGAGTCCATAAGGGGAGATGATAACCATAAGATGCTTCCAACATCAAGTGGGTAATAATACCCACAGTATTGTATAAACAATACTGAGTGTGATACAAACAGCCTCATCAAATTCTCTCACTCTTCATTTCACAATTATTTATATTGAAGCTAAACCACACAGGAAGGCAACTATTATGACAAATGGTAACCATGTCTTTAAGAAAGCCCCAAATCTGAAAAAAATGCAATTATATCAAGATAATACAAAGTTCTATTACACTTAAGGTATACAATTAAATAAACATGGTATAAAGCGTTTGACCAAAATCCCACCTGATGGTAAGTGGCAATGCAGTCTTTTACTCTTGACTTCAAGACTTTTGTGTTATTATATATTATGTGCCTACTCACCCAACATATTTAGAATATGGTATCATGTACAGGGCCAGCTTCACCATGTTCCAATTTTTGCAACTATTATAGCTCATAATGTTAAGAGCCTTAGCCACATGAGAGTGACAGTTGTCATAGAAAATTATGTGCTGAAATAAAATTATTATCATTATAAATGCTATTTAAATAATAAATAGATTTTTTTCTTTATCTTTTCTTGACCTGCCCTATAAAAGCAAGTAATAAAACAAATAATACAATATACAAACTACAATGCTATCTAAATAAAACAAATTGCAGTATTCCCATTCAATAGGATATCTAATAGCCCAGACAAAAACAATTTTTCAGTAGTAGTTGATAAAATAAATACCATTCGTTTCTTATATATCTCAGATGCTTCGGCCACAGCTGCATCCCACCCGGCTTGCCCATTATTAGCTCTTTGTGGAGAGAGTTGCCAGTATTTTGTAGGGTTGCCAAATGCCATAAGGTCTTCAGAAACAAAGTATGGTCCAGCAAAATCTCTTATCACTCCACTTGAAGTACAAATGCCCATGTGTCCAAGAAATGGAAATATCCAACTATGAAAAAGATTCAAAAAATTATTAGTTTATTTGCAAATTTTGTACAACACAAAATGCATTGGAAAATAAGTTTGTACATTAGAGGTTTGTAAATCCGACGCATGTATAATGTTATAAAAGTACATAAACAGTAACCTAATATTAATTTAATAATAGTTGATTCCCCACTTGTACTCCACCAGATACTCTAAAGTACATGAGACAAATTGGTTATTTAAAATACCTACCAAATGCCATGAAATCTGTAATATAGCACTTGATTACTAATTAAAATAAGTATCACAATTGTTTAATGAAAGTTTAAGAACTATTATCAATTGTTTTAAAGTACCATTGATTAGTAGTTAAATAAAGTAGAAAATGTGGAACATGTTTACAATTTCTTGCTAAGAATTGACCAATTTGCAATTTTGTAATTCATGACTTACGTCAAAACAGGAATAGGTGTCCAGACAATACAATAAGGGTATCTGGCACGTTCGTGGTCGATGGGATCCATCAAAACAGCTTGTTCTCGATCAGTCAGGTCCAAGGGACTGCCGGGGCTTTGGTCACCATTCATGCTGATCAATGTTTACAACACTGAACTATCCATATCGGTTAAGGGCCAATTTTCAATACTAATATGTAGATTGATAATAGAATACTGCAAACACTTCTAAAGTAATCTGATGAACTTGATTCCGTTCTTTTGACAAATTTGACAGATTCGATGCTGGAATTTGACAGTTAAGAAATGAAGGGTGCAATCCGATGTATACCTAAAATCGATGTTAATGCTCTTACATGAGAGAAATTGGTTCTGTTATAATTTACCATATTTGTATTTCGCCCTATAAAGATATAACCCAAGAAGTATCTTAATCGTCGGAATCTAGGTTACGCAGTCAACAGCACACTCACTTGATCTAAACCATGAACACAAACATGTTTGAGATGATCTGGGAAACAATTTCCACTAAAAGACCTAGGTCAGGTTTTTACAACATAAAATAACAGTTGGAAAATACTAAGTGTGTCATATATCATGAGAAAATCTATATATATATATATAACAATTTTTATTATTTTTTGTGTTGCATCAAACTGCTTCACAATTTAGACAATATCCTTACGAAATTAAACCTCTGAATTTGGCTTATTTATGGAAACACTAATATTATATTATCCAAAATGTTAATTTACTTGATTGATCTTACTATTCACCGCTATGTTCAAGGATGTGTTCAATGCTGCTGATGTAAAAAAGACCTGGCATCATCACTACAAATGCCAACGACATAAATAAATTAGCAAGTTCTCTGGAGGAATTTGGAACAATGCTTGGGGACTTTAAAATCACCCCATAACAAAAGGCTCTTGAGGTGAAATTAGAAGTGGTCGGTATCCAAGAATGGACTTTATAGGGTGATAGAAAGATTTAACAAATTCAACAAGCATCTTTCAGAAAAAATAATGAGATGTCATGTAATATGCCCCGTTTTCTTGCGTATCATTAAATACATAAGTATGTCTAAAGAAAAGGTGTCACATTTTATTATAATGACGTCAAAACTCATATTGCTTAAGTGCATATCGGAACGTACCCAACACTATACATATATACCTGAATGTAAATGAAATGCATTTATTCGAAACCTATTTGTTTCTTACAACGTCCTTTCAAACGTCAAACTTCGACATCGGGTCAACAAATCCCGACGGTGAATGCCTTGGAAGAAGAAGGGAAAAAAAAACCCCAAGGAGTTATTTTTCCACATTGATCTTCATATACTTGGCCGAATAATATTTTATCCTTTTACTAGTAGGGAGTAGCATAGACTTAGTATTATTAAAGATAGAATATTATACAGACTATACCCTGTGGGCCGTAAGTCTGTCGTCCGACAAGAAAGATGATACTTACAGCCTTAACGATTTGACTTTGACACTTGACAGCCACTTTTAATAATATTGATATCACTCTTAATAAGATTGATATTGACTTGTGCTTAGTTGAATTAGTATTACTACTTAACGCCAGATGGATTAAATATAGTCCTAATTTGATTGACAAAATATGTCAAAACGTTGTTTGTATCGACAAATTTATGGTTAAAATGATAGGAATAAGGTACATTTTTGTGTAAAAAAAATAAACCCATCCTTGTATTGTGCCTATTGCTTTTATTACGTTGTCGATTTATTACTGTATGATAGTGTTACTTATTTACTTCATCTTGGTATAGAAAATTATTTTTTATACTAATTTGCTTTTTGCCTCCTTAAATCATAAAAACACAGCCCGGCAATTTTTTAGCTAGTCATCTCAAAGTCTGATGTCGACTTGGTTACCACGACGTATTGTAGCCTTTGATCGACATCTGTTGAATGTTGATCGAAAATTGTAGTCCTATTTTAAAAACAGACAAGCAGCAACAAAATAATTAGTGTTTTTAGAGATAACACAGATTACAAAATCGATATCAAAAAGTTTAATATACTGAAAAATTAAAGACAAAGCTATTGTTACAGCAGTGGGTTGGGGATAGGAAAGGAATTAGGCCGGTTTGTGTAGATGGTCGATTTATTTAAAAAAAAAAAACTTAACTTCAAGATAACCGGCACCAATGGCTCTGCAATTATTTCCCTACACTCGCGCACTGTACTAGCGACGCAACGCTCGCGTCACTACACTAACGGTACTGTTCTCACGTCGGTATACTCGCAACAACGTACACTAATAGCACTAATCACTTCTAACTTTACTTTTCTTCTTTCCGGATTCCTTCCGGGTTCGCTTCCGAAACTGAACTGCCCGTTCCGTGTCTCCGACCGCCTGATATGCCCCTAATTTCGATTTAACATTCCAAATTCAAATATTTTTCAAATTTCTCATATCCTGCTCACACATTTGCTTTCCTGTACTTTCCAGAGTACTTTCCAGATACTATAAAATTATAGACTATAAAAATCCAATATAAAACTTGGGGATCGACTAACGAACCTCCGCGTCGATAGTCCGACCATTTCCCACAGAGCAACGTAGCTCTGAAATTTTACCTCGAAATTCGTTAACAGTTGAATCTACACGACACTATGAACGATCCCAGAGCTGGCAGCTTTCTCGCTCAATGTATAAGTACGGATATTTCTATACATAGAGGAAACGCTACCAGTATCTTGGGTACTGCATCACTGAGGCCTATCTTATTACATTCATTAATTATTATAAATATTATGTATGTTACAAAAAATTTAATTACTGTAATTATTTAGTATATAAGGTATATATTATTTTATTTTAAT
>DWJZ01004863.1:0-14804 GCA_018249125.1 Asbolis capucinus
TGTTTAAACAGCACAGCTGTATGGTAACTTTATTGGGGGTGCCTAATACTTTTGGCCAAGGCTGTATATATATATATGTATATATGTGTAAAGGTATGATCTATATATTATCGACTTTATAAATACAAACTTAAGACTGTGTACTGTAGTGTACGCCGGAAGAAAAAAAAGTCGGCGGAAAAAACCTTCCGGTATTCATTTTTTTTTAAACTTAAATTTATATATGCATTCTCATCTTGCCAGAAATAACCAAACATATTTTTAACCACCAATATTACTGTATTCATTACGTACGGTGGTTACATGCATAATTCTATAGTTTAAAACTTGGTATATTGGTTAGTGAACCTGACTGCTGTACCGAAGGTCGTGGGCTCGATTTCAACCCAGGTCAAACATTTCTGTGATGGGCAGGAATGTTTGTTCTGTCTGCGTGTAAAAATATCTATATAAGTATGTATTTAAAAATATGTTTGTATGTTTATCAGTTGTCTGATCACCTTAGTACAAGCTAACGCTTAGTTCGAGTCGTCCAAAGAAAGATATTTATTTATTTTTATGTAATTAGTTTTTTTTTTGTTTTTCTCAGTAGTACTTACATATAGACAGTCTAGGGGTTAATCACGCAAGTTCTTTTGATGACTATATAGTTTCTCAGAAAACGAAATAAATCATGCACTGTATAAAAAAACTCTGAATTTAAAATGGGAAGATATCGTTCAGTAACATCCTTGTATCGGTCACTAAATGTTTCGTAAATCAATGAACTTTGATCGGTGAGGATGACGGCCAACCGACATTGCTCTGCCATCAAATATCCTGTTGTTCGCGACCGATTTCCTCGCCTGTACAGGCGACGTGGTTCCCTCACGTACGCTGTGTGACGTAACGTAAACTATGACGTTATAGGTGATATGTATTCGCCATTCCTGGAAATTCTTAGTGGCCCACAGCTCGTTGTATAGCATGGGTCGGCAACCTTTTATTATATGAGGGCCACAAATGATAAAAGGATGGTGCGAGCCGCATATGTGTCGTTGGCGGGAGGATGAAGAAGAAATGCCAGGTTGCGTTGTGTAAATGGGGTCTGTTAGGGCCGCAACGCAATGCCATACGAGTCGCATGTGGGGGTTTTAGAGCGGCGTTCTATAACAATATTTTTTCTATGGACTGCGATGCCAGAGGATTGAGTATGTATCGACGATATACATAGAATATATTCAATTTCATCTTCTGTCTAAAAGTTATAAATATCTAGAAAATTAAAAGGAAAATGCATAATAATATATATTTCATATGTACTTCAGATATGGAGGAAAACCAATTCAATTTTGTCTTATTTTTCTTTTTGGATTTGAAGTGAAATAACAACGAACAAAAATATTGACTGACAGGTCAGTTGGTCTAGTGGTTAGCGAACCTGTCTGCTACATCGATGGTCGTGGGTTCGATCCCTTCCAAGTCAAACTTTTCTGTGATGAACAGGAATGTTTGTTCTGTGTGTCTGGGTGTATATATCTATTTAAAAAGATATATGTATTTTTATCAGTTGTTTGATCTCCATAGTACAAACTAAC
This sequence comes from Asbolis capucinus, assembly GCA_018249125.1. Lineage (NCBI taxonomy): Eukaryota > Metazoa > Arthropoda > Insecta > Lepidoptera > Hesperiidae > Asbolis > Asbolis capucinus. The sequence continues at coordinate 1,578 of DWJZ01004863.1, forward strand.
GCTTAGTTTGGAGTCAGATAGTCGTGTGTAAGTTGTCGAAAGATATTTATTTATTATTATTTATGAAAAATATTTTGTATTCGCTCACATTTTATACGAAATCCCCATGAAACAGTAGCGGAAGGACTTGCCGTTTCGTTCCTTTCCTCCAATCTTGCGACACACATGCCATTGAACTCCGTACCACGTGTTATTCACGCAGTCTGCGTCGATTCATACAATTTGATACCAAAACGATATTTTTAGAATGCAACATGACGTGCTTATTCTTTAGAAATAAAAAGCAAGATAAATGGTCAGCGCAAATGTATTAATATGATTCATGAACTTTTGTAGGTGATGTTGGATGACCTGGCAGACGATTCGCTATATAAATGATTAAAATTTATCTGTGATCCCGCTGTGTCATAAAAAAATTTTACATAAAAACTATCCCATATTTTAACTTGGATTAATAAATATGTACAAAATGTCATTGAAATTGATTTAGCGGTTTCGAAGATAAGCGTAAACGACCGACGCGTCACGGATTTTTATATATAAAGTTCGTTGAACGCTTACACACTCATTCATACCCATCCCACTCATACCATACCCAGTACTAGGAATCCTTGTGAGTGCCATAGATAACACAATTATACGACCCGAGAACAGATATGTATTTGTTATTGTTCGTCGGTAATCGAACCCCCCCTCACTACGCAGGCACTCAACTAGGCAGGTCCGTCAAATTTGAATACGAAATTACGGATACGGAAAGATATGATTTCAATTTATTGTGAAAAGCTTGACTCCTCCATACATAACATAGGTAATTTTTTGGAAGTACGATAATAAATGAATTCGTACGCCGATGACGAATCCAGTAGATTGTATTAAAAATACCAAGGTGACTCAAGAAACAAATGCTATATATACTGTGTTTGATTATTGTTTGTTGTTAACGTATGTTTTTGATTGATATCTTTGATACGAACTAACCCTTGTATCTTTGAAGGAAGATATCTTTATCAATGTTGAGTGTGTGTAGACTGATCTATTTTGATGTCTCTGTGTAACTGTGTTTGTTTTGTTGCAGGTTGAAAAGGCAGAGAAATGTTTATAGACGAGAATGAGACGTGAGTATCAATATTTTGTTTAGTTTTAATACATTATTGAATCTCGGAAGCGGTGATAGCCTAGTGCTTAAGAGTTCGGCCTCCTACTCGGGGGGTCTGGGTTCGAAACCTAGGGCGCGCACTTCTGACTTTTCGGAGTCATGTGCGTTTTAAGCTTTTAAATTTCACTCGCTGTAACGGTGAAGGAAAACATCGTGAGGAAACCTGCACGCGGGGAGTTTTGCAAAACTCAAAAGTGTGTGAAGTCCAATCTGCACTTAGCCAGCGTGGTGGACTATGGCCTTAACCTTCTTATTCAGAGAAGGGACCCATGCTCAATAGTGGGTCGTGATGGGTTGAGATGATAATGATGAGTTACATAGCAGTAGAATGCCAAGTCCATGGTCTTCGAGTGTCTTTAAAAGTTCAGACATTTAGTTATTAGATTCGACTTAAGCCCAAACTGGGGGCTTAAAATTGGTTATTCCAGATGAAAAATTGAAATTTCCATCTCAAAGCTACTAAGTAGAATATTGTAACGCCCAAATCCAAATTAAATGGCAAATTAACTAGCAAGCAAAAGAAGAAAAACTAGACCTTTTAATCTGTGAACAAGCCGCGATCGAACACACAGAAGCTTCTAGTAGACAAAAGAACAAGAATGAGATTGAACCGAATAGTGATCGCGGAAGCCATATGATGTACTCGTATTTACTTTATGGGTCCAGTAATCCAACCGTGCAAGGTGGTGCAGTCTGTTCGTAGTTAGACTTGATACGATACTATACTTACGAGTTTAGTAGAATAGAATAGAACTACATTTTTGGTATTCCAGATTTACTGTTTCTGATATATCATCTGCAAAGATACTACGAGCCCGCGACTTGGTTTGAAATTTGTACGAAGATTAGCGATCGTTTGATTTTATTATTGATTTCTTTTCGATGCTAAGAAAAAGTTTGCCTGTGAACAACTTTTCCTTTTAAATTTTTGTAGATCTTTATCTGACTGAATGTAATCATTAGGTTTCACCTTTAGCAACCGCACTCATAGTCGTTAATGGCTACTTATCTCGCTCCTTAGTATAGAATTTGTATACAGATTCTGAGTAATCATTAACTTTGTAAGTCGTTGTTTCCATCCAATTATGTCTTCAAGTCAAGAGTGAATAGGCTTCTACTAAGTTAGCACGTTTTACCATCGAAGACTACATCGCCACTTACCATCAGATGGGATCTTAGTCAAGCGCTAACTTATTTACCGTAAAAAACCTTCATTTAAATTAACCCGTAATAATAATTCTGTAATGAGACCTCGTAAATTCTCGAACCTCGTACCAGGTTTGAAGAGCGTAAGTCGGCCTGTGTTTCGACCGCATTCCACGCAACTTCTCTTGTACTCGCTTGGCACCGAGAGAAATTCTAAGTGCATTCCGTTTACCGCTAATACCTATCCTCCTTATATGGCAGATCGATTAGATTGTACGAACACCAAAATTCATCTTATTCAACGTTGCTGTTTGAAAACTAAAAATTTTGATGTGGTATTAATGAAGTCTTAACGCTGGAATTTGTTTTATGTATGCCGTATGTTTTATGGGACATCTAAATTTGAAATTCGAATGAAATCTTAAGGCTGGGACTTGTTTTATGTATGTCATATGTTTTGTGTGGCTTCTAAATTCAAAATTAGATTGCTGAAATTTCTTGCTTGATGAGAAGCTTATTTGAGTCTCATTGGCTGATACAATAGGCTTTTGCTGAATTAGTGCGCCTTACAACCCAGACCACATCAGGCGGCATAATTTAATAAATATAAAATCTTTATAATCTGGCTATTGATCTTTGAAAATTACACGAATACTTCGAATTAACATCTGGACTTGACGATAAAACTTAGCTTCTATCAAAGTATATTCTATACAAAGTGTATTATTCTATCAGAGTAGAGAGTAGAAGATAGTAAGCACCGATGTCCTACTCCAGACAAGTTACCATAATAAAATATTTATTAATTCTGAACGGGCAAACATGAACCAAGTCGACCTTCTAACAAAATAATCCGAGCATTATCCTATTATGTCGATAATATATTCTATGCTATCAGTTTAGTGATCTCGTCTATAAACTACGTCGAATGTAACCAAAAATATTCTTGGAGCAATGTTACTATGTCATCTCATCATCTCAACTCATCGCGGCCCACTATTCATGGGTATCTTCTCTGAATGAGAAGGTTAAGGCCATAGTCGACCACGCTGGCCAAGAGCGAATTGGCGGACTTCACACACCTTTGAGTTTTCGCAAACTCCCCGGCATGCAGGTTTCGTCACGAAGCTTTCCTTCACCGTTATAACGAGTGACATTTAAATGCTTAAAACGTACCAAACTCCAAAAAGTCAGAAGTGTGCGCCCTGGGATTCGAATCCAGACCGAGACAGAGTAGGAAGCCGAATTTTTAACCATTAGGCTATAATTTACTATGTCAAAGAATATTATTAAGTTAGCCAGCTGTCTAACCTACACGGCTCTTAAATTGCCATACCATGTTCGTAAACAGCCGAACGCTCATAAATCATATCACTACCAGCTATACTATTACTTATACTGTATTGCTCCAAATATTTTTTCACGATCTAATTAAACCGATCGAAAGGCAGCTCTTGGATAAGGAATGCGGTCGATGTCGAAATATCATATCGACTTTTTATGCTACGCCACATTCTTTTATATATTAGCGTTTGATACGTGACGGCATCTACTTTCCACTTCACACTTTATCAAGTTGTTTTACAAGAAAGTCCCTTTACCGAGACCATCTGTTTACACCTACGAATTGTTTACACACGCGTCCGTCGCTGCACAAATATTTACTCCTCAAATTGAAACGGTAAATGTCAAATAAACATTCAGAACTCTCAGAGACACAAAGGACAGTGTTTGTGGAAAGTCGGAAGCACGGGACCAATCAATGAACTCTAAATCTAAAGATTGTTATGATTGTAGCCGTCGAAAGCTTTAAATGCGACGCATTGTCAACTTGTCGTATAACGTCGACGACAATGGGTATCGGATCGTCCGCTCATCGACGCACAAAGGTAGAAAAAATGTTGCGGTCAGGTAGGCATCCTTCCGTAGCCATTGTGGTTAACGAGCCATTGAATACCCGACTCATCGAACAGGTGGCGCTCATCGAACATTCGCAGTTTTAGGAGTTCGACGAACGCGTGTCATTATTCAAATGTGTATTCGTGGCTTGAAAGCGGCGATAACCTCGGCGGCGCAACGTGTTCAGAATGGTTGATAGACGGCGTGCGCCTAGATCCTGCGCAATTATTGGCTCGCTTCCAATAGGAACTCTATGCCGATGATGCAGGAGTTCGAAATGTGATCGTACACATCGAAGACGGATTCCTACTAAAAGAATCCGTCGGTCGGATCCGGACAGACAGCCAAGTACATGCGTCTGATACGTATCCCATTAATAGTTTACAAAATTTATGTAGCGAATGCAAAACCTAGTTACTAGTACGTTACAACCATCTGTTCAGAGAGGTTCTATTAATATAAATTACCAATATGTTTTTTCTAAATGCTAAAGGCTTTTCTGAAGCAATTTATAAAGCTTTTAATTTGTCTAAAGATAACAGCTTATTAATTGTAGGAGCAGCGCTTTGATTACTATTTGATATTTGCCTGTTAATCCGAGGTCAACTACTTTAAATGCCCTCCAAACCACGGAAGCGCGCGTGAACACCCCGTAATGAACTGCCACCATCGACCTCACAATTACAAACAGTCGAAGTAACTTGATTCATAGCTTACAATTCTCACGAGCCACTAAGCCAAGAACACTTCACGCGAGCGAAGCGTGAGATTATCGATGCGATTTGTCAAGATGCAACGGGAAAATCTGGCTTGACTAGACACGAGATCACGCGATAGCTGCAACAACAATTCCAAGTATTCCAATATTCGGGCCAAAAATGCTGTTTTTTATTCACAAACTTTTCCTTCACAAAACCGCTTTAAGCATAGTTCCGCCAATAAAGACGAAAAGTGTTCCCCAATTGCAGTAATTTGCCAAGGATTGGTACTTGTTTGTCTTCTAAAAACGGGATGACCTACACGAAGGAAGCGCTGGAAGCAAACAGACTGAGCCGAGACTTCATCCAGAGCTCGCATTCCGATGGAAATTGCTCGCGGCGTGGCCAGATGACTGGCGCCGCGCTGGATAATTACACACCGACGAGGACATCCATTAAGGTAGATAATTCAGCGAGCGCAATTAGAGGATCGGTTGTGATTCGAGCGGTGAGCGATAAAGACCAAACGATATAAATTAAATATGCTCGGTTATTAAGACTAGTCCCGGGTTGTTGCGAACCGCGTCTGGAGTAATGATAGCGGAATGTTAATTTTGCTGGACAAACGACGCCGCCGTATGCTAATGGATTGGCAACAAGGCCGATACGCAGCCTTGCCTTCTTCGTCTTCCAATCGGAGTATTATGACTCCAATCTGAATAACGAACCGGCTTGAACTCACGCCACGAACATTATTAACGTAATAAAGTACTAGATAAAACGGGCCCGGACAGCGTGTGAACGCGGAGAGAAAGCCGTTGTCGCAACATTTGTTGCTTATTACTATCCGATAGGTGTTCTGACGTTTGACTCGTGTTTGATTGCTGCGTTTGTATTTTATGTTTATGGCTGTAATCACCGTTATGTATAAAAAGTGTTTATACTGAACGATAATTTAAGACTTGTACAAGTATAATTATAATCATAAGCATAGCATTCCCAGCAACTTTGGAGCGTAAAGGTGAAGTCGTATAGTTGATCGGATTGTGATCTAAAACCAAAATGTAAATGGAGTTAATTTGATTTGTAACCCGATATCCAGTATTACTAAAATGGTCTCTATAATAAAATTTAAAAGACGTAAATCGGTACTTATCTTCGTGAAGATCTGCGGTGCCAGTTCTCGCTAACATTTCAATCGCGAGAAGATCAGATCAAGTTCCATTTACATAATCAAAGGCGCGCGTGGAAAGACTGAAACTTACAGTGATATTAATAAGAACGTCCAAGAAGTTACTCTTTGTGATTTGGAAGCTGATTAATAAACAGGCTGTTCTACAAAAGTTCATTATATATTTGCTTGCATAGCACTGCCCTTGTCTCGCCGATGATTGTAATTATTTCCACTCCTTTAAAAGTCTATACGCCCTTCATACAAACCATAATGAATTATTCTTACTCATTTAAATTCATCATTATTTTGTAATTTGTGTGACATTCATATTCAAATCCTTTGAAACGCAATCAGCCTTAAAAACGATTGAACTCGTTTACATACACGACCATTCATTTGAAAAACCCTTTCATCGTCATAATTAGGGGCACAAAGTGAACAAATTTGTTTCTAAATTCAGGAGTATGCCACGTGTCTCTGACTGATGAGTCTGCGGGCATGATTGAGGCGGGAGTCAAACAGATGAATTACGTTTATATCCGTGAAGCTGCTCAGGCGCATTTGCATCGCCGCAAATGTGCCGTGAACAGACGCTGGCGCCGCCTCAAGATAAAAAAAAGATCTATGCGGGGGACTAAATGGCTATGTAAATAATAAATCCAAACAACAAAATCTTGGACAGGATAAGAAGCACTTTGCTTTATCTTTTAGAATTTTATCCCATACTTATACATCCCGTCTTCGACTCATTAGGAACTCCGTCCCTTTCTCGCCTCGCTTCGTCCCTGTCTAGCTCGTCTTCGGAGGGCCATTTATCAATTCCAAATAACATGCCGGGGCCTTTTATCTCTTGTGTTTATTTATTTTTTACTTACGTTATCCTTCGGCGCACCGCTTGGTGCTTCCTTTTTGGCCCGAAATTGATTGTAAAACAAAGTTAATGACGTCCATCTAACATAATGTAAAGAGGACTGATAATGCTAATTGTGTTGCTAATGAGTAAATATTTGACATGATATTGTCGTGCTGTTTGATTCTTGGTTCGTGTTCAAATTAGATATGAAAATAAATGATAAAGTTAGAATCATAAACAATATGTTGTTCGAAGTTAATGACCGCGCAATATCGCGCAATATCGCGTGGCGTGCAATAAATGATCACATTTTGTGTGCTGAAGTCTCTGTACTCTTACAATTTCCTGTGCGGTTTCCGTTATTAATTCCTGTCTTTTTGTTCGTCGATTGCTGGCTTTACTCTTCTCATTATTTATTTGTCGTGAGGCCGCCCTCCCGCTGCTCGCGAAGTCTTCATTGCGACTTGAAATTAAATGGACCGAATTCTAAAGTTTCTTGCTTGGATTCAACCAATGAACGTTTCAAATTTTTTACATAGTTTCTCAATACTCGAGTCATTCTACGTCGTGTGATTAGTCATTAGCTTTCTGAAGCGTAATATCATCACTGCGGGCTAAGAACAGTTAAATCCGTTATCTGTAGATTTAATCGATGTCCCGCCGTCAGTCGACTGGCTAGTCACTAATCATTCAAATTTGGTCGTGATAAAGTCGATTCCGTGAACGCAACAGATATTCGAAAGACGCGGTCCCTCAAGGGGGGTCTCCCTCGAGTTTCCCGTCTCGAGCAAATAAAGCGGCGTCCCTCTGAAATTAATTTCGTTTTGTTTCATCGTCTGGAGCCGAAGCATTTACATTGAATGCGGTCGGAGGCTGGCCGCTCGTAGGATATTTATGTAGGGGCCTGAGGAGTATGACGTGCGCATTATTCATACGAGATACAGAGAGACCATCTGTATATTATTTTTGCTGGTTCATCGGCTTTCGTCAGCCTCAGAACTTTTTTTACTAGCCCGAAATATTACAGTGATCATGTTTTTATTATTCCAACATCCGAAAGCAGAGCGCCTATTCGATGAGTATTACGAGTTATTTTGGCTTCTGCCCCTACAGTTGTGCATGTTTTATGTAATTTAAACGACTTTTTACTCATATTTTCAATTGTAACACGTAATATTGGAGTCGTCCAAGCGTGTTCAAGAATGTTAACAGTATCTAAGAGTGGATACATGAAGTATGCTCGGATGAATTTACTGACGAACAAGATACAAACCAAGGTGTAAAGTTAAATTGTTAGTGGCAATAAATGTGTGGCAGAGGTATAGGTGCAATGTATCGGCTGCCATCAAAGTTTACGAGCGCAGGCGCCACTGCGTCGATGTCCGTGATTGGATTTGCCACTAGTATTTGCAGAGTTTCCTTTGCATTACCAATGACAACTTCCTGTAACGAGTCAAGCCTATAAATAAATCATAAAATTCATTGGTCGTAACCATATTTTATGGTTCACAATAAAGTGTTTCGTAGCTTTAGGCTATTAAATTCACTGTTTCTATTGTGCATTTACTTGTGAACATTAAATTATTGTAATTGTTGAATTAGTAGTTGTCAGGCCGGTTGGTCTAGTGGTTAGTGACCCGACTACTACACCGGTGGTCGAAGGTTCGAATCCCACCCAAGTCAAACTTTTCTGAGATGAGCAGGAATGTTTGTTCTGCGTGTCTGGATGGGTAATAGAAATATCTATTTAAGTATGTATTTAAAAGTATATAATTATGTTTCTCAGTTGTCTAAACACCATAGTACAAGCTAACGCTTCGTTTGGGATCAGATGGCCGTCACATACGTCCAAAGATATTTATTTATTATATCTTTCTTGTCTTCATATTGAAGTCTTACATTTTATTAGTCACGAGTGCATCAGAAGACAATTGCATCATTTAATGGCTACCAAGTGGCATTCTAAGATCGACTTCATACTGTGTTCATATTTATTTAAGTACTGTTTGACCGCCTCCATATTAATTCTACGAACTTTGTTACTTGAGAATTACTATTACCTCTCTTTTCCAAATTCATTTAAAGTCGTGACAATAAAAATTATTTCCAACCAATCCTCATTGGAGAAGCATGGTGGTGTGTGCTCCTCAGTCACGAGGAGAGAACCTAGCTCAGTCTTTCCCATTATTGGGTGGAAGCCAAGAGTTCTTTAAATTCCGTATATTCTTAAGCTACTAGTAAGTCACACAAAATTAATAATTATGTTTTTATCCAGATCCGAAACCAGAAGACTCAGAAGGCACGCGATGTTACTGCAACACAGCCCAGTGTGTGAGCACGGGCTACATGTGCCGGTCGAGACGTGGTGGCGGGTGCTACAGCGAACTACCTGCAAGGCGGCTCCACGCCAAACATGGCTGTCTGCACCATCTAGCTGATACGTGAGTACTGGATTTACATGCTCAGACTATACTGAATCTAGATTTAGAAGGCCTAGGACCCGCCAGAGTGGCGTAAATTGAAGGAGGCCTACGTAACAGTAAAAAGGCTGATGCATGGAATAATCCATTTTATACGCCACTCACAATCAGATCATACATCAAACCGTCCTTAGCAGGTCATTAGAACCAGGGCCGTTTTCTACTGAGGCAGTTAGTATTATAACTAACGAATAACAAAGTTATTTGATCCTTTTAGACCTATAGGGACAGTATTTAACAGGATTATTGTACTATACATATATTACATACATTATTATACTGACATTATCATACTGAAAAATGTTGTTCTTAGGAGCTTAGTGTTTGGTAATGTTTAAAGCAGTACAGTTGTTGGTACACGTTTAAATATGATTTAAATCTACTGTCTAGTAATTGGTTTTTAAGCTCAACAAATTGAATATGGTTAGTTCTTGTCGAAATACTTAAAATGCAATTTTATTTACCTTCGACTATATAATTACTTTTACCTTCGACACTATAATTACTTTTTCAAGTACAGTTTACGCTAGAAATATATGAATGTGTAACTTTATATGTCAAAATTATTTTTCTGATTTCTATGTCTATTTTAATCAGGCCCGTTGATCTGGTCGTTAGCTGTGTGTCTGGATTTAAAAAATATCTATATAAGTATTTATTCAAAAATATATACGTATCAGTTATCTGATCACCATAGTATGTACGAACTAAGCTTAGTTTGGGATCAGATGGCCGTGTGTGAGTTGTCCAAATATATTTATTTATTTAATAAGAACATACTTGTTAGCTCTCGTGCTCGTACCCCGTTTAATATTACATTTTGCGTCCGTCGTTTAGGGTATACATTCTTATTTAGGGATGAGATCTTAATGTGTAAAAAGAAAACGGTATATTGTTGCGACATTTTGAATACTGCTTTATTTGAAATACCAATATAAATAATACTATTCATCGGTTTGTATGAGTAAACGTTCAACAAAAGTTTATTATCCCTGATGGTATTCTTTGGAAGTCATTCAACTCTGCGACATTTAATTTATAATTCAAGTATTAATAGTCTTTTTAAGAGCACGTTTTATATAATATACTTGTATTACCTAATACATTATTTATCCGGATACAAGAGCCGAAAATAATTAATATATTCTTTCCATACTTGTTTTTTGCGAATTTGTAAGATGCAAGACATGTTCGAATTAAAATTGGAAATGCTTCAATTCTGATACTATCAAAGAGTTGGCCGTTTCGAAATTCTCGTTACTGATACATTTAGAGATGTTATCGAATCCAATTACAACTTCGAACTAATTAACGTGAACCAAATGAACTCTTAAACCGAGCCGTTACGGTCCTTTTAAACATCCGTGAAATGTTGTTCATTAAATTTAATTCTAAATAGGATTACAATATTGCTCTCATTAAATATTTATTTAACTAAATCATTTGTCTCATGCAGATGCAATCTTTTACAAACACTTTTTATAGCTTTATAATTATGATTTGTTTTTGAAGCGAAGGGTTTTCTGTGTTCCTTGTTAACTCTCATCGTAGAATTAATTAACTATTCTTTTGTTGGGCGCGGTACTGAGACACGCATTGTCATCCATCAATTTTGCTTATCATGCTTGAGAACCCCGGCTCCAACTAAATATCCAATAGGTTGCATTCCGAATACCTTCAATCAATTTGTCTTCGGCTATTTCGAAATGGTTTCGTGAGTCCGTGACTCTTTCATCATCTCATGCAGTGTGTATAAACAATTACATCGATGTATCGAGCCGGCGAGTTTCATTTGAAGGAATATTATCGAGTCTTTGTTCTTCGGTCAGTTCAATAATTCATTGAAAGCTAATTATGCAGAGGAAGGCTTCGTCTGTTTTTCTACATCGGAATTGCCTCAGTCGATTATCGTATTCGCTGTCCCGGGCCCTGTTCTTAAAACTGGTTCCGTCTACGGCACGCTCGCCTTTATTTGCTTTGAGCGATTTTTGCTCGTTTTTGGCAATCTCCCGTACTCCATTATCTTCTTTAACGATCGCCGAGTCAGTTGCGAGATCACGATCGGTTTCAAATTGAAATTCTTCGCTTTTATCGCTAATTAATTTTGTCGGGAGTTGTTTATAGTATAAATTGTTGCTTCGGATCTTTGTCCTCGTTTGTTAAGATAAGGGTGTCGGTGGATGGCCGGGGTTGGGCTTGAGGTCGGGATCCTAGATAACGCGGCCGGCGACCCGATCTATGCGTCACATAAAGTCAACCATCCCACACGATTCTGCTCCTTATCTCGAATACATTAACGCTTCAATCGCGTGAATATAATCGAACATAAGGCATTGTGGTGTCTAATGATTTCAGATAATGTCACATCTCTCCACAATAGATAGCGCATATTTTACCCTTTTGGCGTTTGTATTATTCTTCTCCTGATAGCTATAAAGCATGATTTATCTGTTATTTTAAATTGTTTACTTATGTTTCTTGTATTTGCAATATTTGCTGTATCTAATTAATGCATTACCATGGTACATTACGAGCAGGTATGAATAGGTACTCTTCTTAAACATAAAGCTTAATGTACCGTGTATAGTGAATGAAATTTTTGAATAAGTTTTAACCAAGTGAAGCAACAGCGGGCGCGGTCGGTTGAAGAATGGGTCACCGCTAGTGGTAAAATATTTTGAGTCATTCTGGGCTTCTTAGGCTTACCTAAAGCCTTTGCTCCTGGTTGATATCTTTAGTTAACCATAGTTAAGTCATTATTTAGCTATTGAAGGCGTCTGCTTTCAGTGGACACAGAACTTTCCGACCTCTCTTTGGCCTGTAATCCCTTCACCAATCCTCACTGGTGTTTTAATGGATTTGCTGTCCAATTTAATAATGTATTTTAATTTTATTTTCTTTTTAATTTTTATAATAAAAATATTGCAACGCCTAATAAGGCACATGTTAGCACAATTTTATGCGGTAACATCTTGTAAATACTACATGAATGCAATAAATGATATTTTATTTTATTTCATTCCTGGACCAGCTTGGAGGATTTTGTTCTAGGCCTCAATTACGAAGAGAAATCCGGATTTAATAGCAGACCAATAATTAATTGAAATTATTCCTAATGCATAAAATAGTTAAAAATCTTGCATAAGTAATATTTATTTCTAATATTTGTTTTGAAATAAAGTTATCTTACGTAAGCATGACAAAATCCACAAGTTATGTCTTCAATATTAAGAGCACAGAATTCGTTGCGGTGCTGCGGATGTCAATATCTTAGGATTAGGTTTGTACACGTGTGGTCGTATTTGGTTTAGGACAGTGATTCTCAAACTGGTCTAGGTGTATCCTAAGGAGTCCAGGTGGACCTCAAGGTTTTCACGGGAGACTCGTTGGGCGTTGGCGTGACCAAAATAGAAAACAGTCCTAATTTTTCAGCGATTTTTCACCGTGTTGGATTTATTTCGTTTATATAGTCGAAAATATTTTAAAGAAACCTTCTCAATTACTTAGAACCATTTTTTTAAAGAATCTGTCATTTATGCAGCTGTATGGGGTCCACTGAAATGAGTACAATTTTAATGGGAAATAAAGTTTGGGAGCCTCTGGTTTAGGACGTAATAAAATGTATTACTTTCATTGTAATGTTAATATTGTGTAAATCAACACTTGAAATAGGAATTGAGTAATTTAACACTTTTACACACACACACACAATAATTTACATCAACAACGACAGGCCTGTTAGTCTAGTGGTTAGTGAACCTGACTGTTACACCGGAGGTCGTGGGTTCGATTCCCACCCAGGTCAAACTTTTCTGTGA
>DWJZ01004864.1:0-14803 GCA_018249125.1 Asbolis capucinus
GAAACTGGCTTCGATGAAGTGAACCACCCTCCCTATAGTCCAGATCTGGCGCCTAGCGATTTTTTTTTATTTAAAAAATTTAAAAACGACCTTAGGGGACAAAGATTTGGGGATGATGAAGAGATGAAGGCGGTTAATGAACACTTTCAAGCCAAAGATGCGGATTACTTTTTTTCAGGGATACAAGCCCTCTATAAAAGATGTCAAAGGTGCATTGAAGTCCAAGGGAACTATATTGGAAAATAAATTTTATTTAGATCTTTATCAACACTTTTAATGCCCTAGGCTCAGAACTTTTCAGCCGCCCCTCGTATTAGTTTATACTAGAAACCTATTGCTTACCAAAACGTTGAACCTTTCAATACTGTTCCTGTTACCAACATCCGATAACCTAATCAATGTTATTCATTTATGCAAACGTATTCATGTCTTTCCTACGTGTACCGGAATCTTTCCACGTCATTTGTCGATAGGATTCTCTATAGCTGCTGAAACTGTTAGTTTGGATTAGGGAGGACCCTAATAGATAGGAATCTATGCTAAATCTTTAAAACAATGTATATGAAGATCTATTAAGAGTGTCAAGTCTTCCATCATCTCAACCCATCATGGCCCACTATTGAGCAAGGGTCTCTTCTCAGAATGAGAAAGTTAAGGCCATAGTCCACCATGTTGGTCAAATGCGGATTGGCAGACACCACACACCTTTGAGTTTAGCAAACTACCCAGCATGCAGGTTTCCTCATGATGTTTTCCTTCACCGTTATAGCGAGTGACATTTGAATGCTTAAAACGCATGTAACTCCGAAAAGTCAGAAGTGCGCGTCCTGAGATTCGAACCGGGATTCCCCGAGTAGGAGGCCGTGTAGGCTATCACCGTTTTGAACATCAAATTTAAGACATTTTGGTAATTCGGAAGATTTCTGTGTAAATTTGTTTTGTCGTTTCTTGGTAGCACCCGAGTTAGCAAGACACCAAAAATAATGCCACCCCGTCAGCTAGTCATTTACGTGGGCGCCGTTAGAATACTAATGACCTCATTAAATCCTGGACGCTAAGGAAAAGAAAAGAACCGATAAAATGAATGACGAAGGTTCCTATTTGGTAAGTAAATAAAGAAGTAATGCTGCTAAAATATTTAAAAATACAAGCTTTAATTATAAAGCCCAAATATAAAGCACATAAAAAATCATAAATCTATTGATGTTCGTTAAGGAGTTCTTTTGTCTGGAGCCAATTTTGAACGTATCAGGTCGTGTCTATAATAAAAATGCATTGTTATCAGGGAAGTGGCTCTAATTACGCTTGCAATATTTAACCCGAATACTTCATAAACAAATATACAAATAATTTACAAATATAATAACAATAACAAATATATAAATATACAAATAAAAAGATTCGTTGTACGAAATAGGAAAAGAAAATTTTAAAAGACCAAATTACAAGGAACAAAATGAATTTACCAGCTAACAATGAAACGGAATTATTAATTGAATGGTTAATTAATGAATCTGGAAGTATTAGTGAACTAACTACTTCCATAATAGTTACATATGACAGCCAGCACTTGAAGAGTGCTCGTACGCCGGTTTCAACGACGCATATCGCTCGGAAGTTACTAATTAAACTAATTTGAGTCAAATTGATATGGAAACGTCCTGTCTGATGCTATGTTGCAATCATTAAACATTAATAAATAATAATATTCAATAAATAAATATCTTTGGACAACTCAAACACGGGCATCTGACTCCAAACTTAGCGTCAGATTGTGCTATGGTGATCAGACAACTGATAAACACACATATATATTTTTAAATACATACATATATAGATATTTACACCCAGACACACAGAACAAACATTCCTGCTCGTCACAGAAACGTTTGACCTGGGTGGGAATCGAATCCACGACTTTCGGTGTATCAGTCAGGTTCACTAACAACTAGACCAACGGGCCTTTTGATATTATTATGTTTTACGAACATAAATTTTTAAAAGCTGTCATTTTATTTTCTAATTCCGTGACGTTACGTTCTCTTAACGAGTCGTCAAGATCTAAATATTAAAGTTTATTTTTATTTTAGATAACAGGTTACGAAATTCTGCTTGAAGTTTGTCCAATATAACGGGACTATAAATTCTATATTGTTTGACTGATTTTATTGCAGCTTTGGCCTTCATCCACGAGTATTTAACTGATATTGAATTATAGAGGTTCTCGTATGCCGGATGCAGGGATCAGGTCAAGGACGTGACTTCTCTAATTTTGTATGCCAAATACTACCATAATTTCGAATTGAAGTATTTTAATTACATCACCCAGGTATTTCTGCTCAAACACAACTGTCTTCAAGACAAAAATGAAATTAATGCGATTTACTACCCACTTCTAAATCTCCACTTACCAATTGAGATTATAGTAAAGCAGTTACAGTATATAATAAGAATTGAAAGAAAATCTTTTGTATAAATAATTATTTAAAATTAATAAAAGACCTACCATCAGCATTCTCCACTTCCATCCAGGGTTGACTGGCGGACAATGCCATTAGGCATTAAGTCTTGCTCTTTGTCACTTCTTGTAAGAGGTGACATAAAATAATAAATAAATAAATAAAATCTCAGTAATTAAATATCTTTGGACAACTCACACACGGCCGACTGAACCCAAACTAAGCGTTAGCTTGTACAAAGTAAGTGTACAAACTGATAAACATAAAGTATTTACATTAAAGTAAATACATATATACATATTTACACCCAAACACACAGAACAAACATTCCTGCTCGTCACACACAAGTTTGACCTGGGTAGGAATCGAACCCACGACCTCAAGCCTAGCAGTCAGGTTCACTAACCACTAGACCAACCGTCCTACCATTTATTTTACTGTGTCAATTTAAAATACTCAAAAACTTCCCATGACTTAAAAACTCATATGTATTTAGAAATGTTTAGTTCAGTTAAATTTTAAGTATGGTTTAATATGCATACTTTTTATTCATGTAAAATTTTGACATGTCTTCCTTCCTGTAACCCTTTGTGCACTCAATCTCGCACGTGTTTTGCCTGTTGACGAGTCACAGAATCTGTAATTCTGCGCACGTTTGACTCGAATCCTAAAATACTTCTGTTTCAATTACCTACGTTGTTTTCTGATTTTCATTCAGCTTTGTTGTAAGTAAAAGTGGTACTACCCAATGTTACTTTTCGACTTTCATTGTCCAAGTATACTGTAGCCCTCTTATCGGCTTCACTACAGCTCTTGCGTATTTGCACTTCATTAAAATTGTACAAGTTTGCCTACCGTTACGTGACAATTTAATTTTGCATGGTTTTATCAGCATTTTCAACGTAATTCGACATGGAACTAAAGCGGCAATGGGTGTGAACTTGGTTGAATGTGCTCAAGGGTTTAGTTTAGAGTAAACTGCCGAACTGAGCAATAGATAATCCTGCCTAACGAGTCTGTCCGGACCAGGCAGTTCTCGTTTGGCGCGCAACCGCTTCGGACGTGTCTTGCGCTGCACGTTTTACGTGTTTCGTGAAATATATATTGTATAAAATTAAATATTGTGCATGTTACATTGAATCGTTACTGAGTTTTAAGTGGTTTTTGTTTTAATAATTTTGACATAACTGTGTTTCTGGCACAAATCTTCTGGAACCGGGATTTAAGTTAAATAACAACTGGTAAGATTGTTTGTGTTTATCAGTGTAGCTTAAAGTAATCAGTAGTATTGCATATAATAATCTGAAACTGATCGTTGTCTGGAAGACATTTGGAAGAAAATATTACTGGAGGCTTTTGGAGCTCTCTTTCGGGTTCTATTGAAAGATGATTTTTAGGTTTTTTGTCTGTTTTTCGGTCTATGTCATTAGCGCGTTACCTCAGACACAGCCTATCGGATTTTAATTCAGTTTAGAGACATGGTGCTAAACTTGGACAATTGTTTTAAACCGACTTCAAAAAAGGAGGAGGTTGATTATAACATATTATGTTCGTTATCTCATACTTTTTTTTGTAGGTACAGATTTCGTTGGTTATCGGAAGCTGGTGCTTGTCATATTATGGTCCAGTTTAAATTTAAGCGACACCTAGTACTATGTAAGTTATCCGTAAGCATATTTAATTAGGTGATGACATTTTCTTTTTATTACATTATTACTTCATCAAAAAGATAATGCTAGAATCCTCTCTATGACACTTAGCAAGCAAGAAAGCAAAGGACGTGGAGTTTTAATTCACCTATGAAATTCAAATATGTAGTCCTCGTACTTTATTTTGCTGGAAATCGCATGTTTCCGTTAGTTAGTTATTCTGCTTTCAATTCCTCCAAACTTTTCTTCGTAAAAACAAGTAGCCTATATTTTTCCTCAACTTCTATTCTGTCTCTGTACCAAATTTCATCAAAATCGGTTTCAGTAGTTAGGCGTGATAAAGTAACATACAGACAGACAGATACTGTATCATTTACAATTAGCAAGGATACATCAATGTGACTTACAAGTACGTTTTTTTAATTTCTACATTAGTTATTGATCATCCTACCTGACTATCCATCCTATCTTAGTGGCACTTTATGGTTAAGGGCACGTAAATTAATTCAAGTTAAAGTAAATGTCATATCAAATCAAATCAAAATCAGGTAAATGTCGTAAGACTTTGATAAAGACGGAGCACTCCGATCTTAAAATATTGGTCTTTGACGGCGACGAAAGGCGCAGGTAGCATGGGAAACTAACTGAAAGTGAATTTTAAAAAGGACTATAAATAATATATTTGCATCTCTAAAGCCCGACTTCCTTTATAACAGGAAATGAGTAAAAACTTGTACGCCTTTTCGTCGTACAAACCTGTTGGTTAAAACGTTATGCGATTCTTAAATTGACCTACACCTTACATAATATGTCCTAGTTAGTAAGGGATTTGTTTCTGAGAGAAAGAAATACGGAACGATGTCTCATTAGTGAAAGGATTAAGGTTGTCTAGAAAAAAGACTCGAGTACTTAGCTTAGAAACCTTGGGAATAATGTTCAAGGGAGATTAATTCAATTGTAATGTTGAAATTGAAATAGATTTTTTGGCCAATTTTGCGACGGCTAAAAGTTTTTTTTTTCATTAGGCCGAATGGGTAATTTAGACAGGATATATAGAGACGGAAGTGATGGTTAAACGGTTAAAACGTTGGTCACTGGAACGAGAGGCCCTGGATTCAAATCTTATGCGGACTTCTAAAAATTTTAAATGTTCTTCGGCGGCTTCGGCGATTGAAAACATCGTGACGACATCTGCACCTCTCAGCGTTCCCCATAAATTTCTCGGAAGGTGTGTGAAGTTTACCAATCCGCATTTGGCCAGCCTGGTGGACTATGGCCTAGTCTACAATGTCAGGGGTCATGGGAGGAGAGTCGAGTCCAGTAGTGGAACAGTTGGTTGGAATTATTCAAAGTCAAATAATTTATTTCATGTAGGTATGTATACTCTTATGAACATAATTTTTTAGAATCTTCCACTGTTTCGGAAAGGTGTTATAATAAAGAGGAGAAGAGAGGAGAAACGGAGAAAAAATATTATATCTAAAGCAGATATTTATTTGTTTTATTTTTTTATATAAATCTCTTAGTAACCTATAAAATAACTGCGATTCATTCTTTTTTATCGCTTCATTGTTTTCCCATTCATTGACGTTTTCTGCTTCCTGGCATTACTGGTAATCTACACATTTTGTACTATTTTTGCTGTGTACTGTTTTCTGGCATTCTTTTTAATGTTTGGTTATAATACAAGCAGTGGAGTATTTTTATGTATTTCATTAATATATATGTATTTATATATTTACTACGTAATAAAACATATCAATAACATTTTTTTTCTTATTCAAGGGACACAAATGTTATAAAGATATTGATTGCGGGCCACATTTCACGTGTTAGAATGATCACAAGAAAAGCCAAGTTGCGTCGTGTAATTAATGTGGGCCGCACTGCAATTGCATACAGTCCGTATAGCCCGCGGGCGGTAGGTTGACGACCCGTGCCATGTAATACAAAGAATATTTTAGTAACTCTATGCCAATCCGTATTTCATGTTATTATTTAAAAAAACAAAGCATTTTAAGAGTAATTGGATAAAAGCAATATTTGGCTTCACCTTGAAGTTGTTCCAGGACAGATTTGGAGATAAGATATGTTTTATTTCATACGAAATGGAGGTATTTATATTTTTATTTCAATATCGTGAGACTTATTCTCTTTTGATCAGTTTTATTGACTTTATTTGTTGTTTTAAAGTTCAGAATATCTTTTATGACGTAAACGTGTTTTTCCAAGGTTATTATGAACTTTATGATAAAGAACTTATTTGAATTAATTTTTTCGCTCTCTGTAGATACTATTTGTATAATATATTTGGTATTAACATCAAACGTGTGTCCGATCGAGATTATTTTAATACCAAAACCTGTTTCAGAGAATTCTGAAAAAGTTGCTGAGGACATCAGTTCTATCTCCCACCATTTTGGAGTCTTTAAAAAACAAACAAACTCACTAACATTGATTTCTATGTATATAAATATTCATACAACATAATATTGAAAATCTTTAAAGTTTTGCGAGGAGAGGATACTTCAATGTTTTTAAACATTGTGCCTACTTTTTATCCTCCAGTTATATAAATGTTGTTTGTTTGTATGGATGTTGAATGTATGGATGGATGTTTGTTACTCCGTTACGCAAAAACTACTGCACGGATTTGATTGAAATTTGACACGGGGTTAGATTGAAGTCTGGAACTGCACACAGGCTACGTTTTATCGACTTACGACGCGTGCGGAGCCGCGGGCAGACCCTAGTTTGAAATAATTCCCTAATCTGACCTGCTGCGTTCCTATCGTCTGCAAACATTCTTTCTATCAAATATATCGTAGAGAAATTTAACCTTTGGTACTATATAAATATTAATGACATCAATTTCTTTAGCTTAAAAGGTTCTATCTTTACGAAGATAAAGTGCCTTCCCTCCTTGCTCCAGTATCTTCTCTTTTTAATTAAGAATAGCCGCACTGTAGTGTTAAACGGCACTCCATATAACAACAGTATATTAAATAATAACACAGTGATGGTCTAGTGGTTTTTAACGTGGGACCTGGAAGTCCTGGGTTCAAACTCTGCGGCTCACCTCAAATTTTCAAAATTATGTATCAGAAGTTGATTTTCACTTGGTACGGTGAAAGAAAACATCGTGAAACCTGTATTACTGAGAGTTTTTCATGAGGTTCTCAAAGGTGTTTGGAGTCCAAACCGCACTAGGCCAGCGTGGTGGACTATGGCCTGTAGCCCTCACATCATGCATCTCAGAGTACTGAGCCCAGTAGTGGGATAGTTAAGAGTTGCAATGATACTAAGTTTTACCAATTTCAAAGTCATTCAAGTTCATATGTCGTTCGATTGCTGTCCACTTGGAATATAATATTCACATGTATCTCCAATAGAACTCCAACTCGAACATCGAACTTGAACGAACGTTGAAATTTTGTTTAGGAACGATTTTCAGTTGTTGGGATGCAGTTGAAAGCCGATTTCAAATGTGAATACCAAATTGCGCTACAACGCCAAAGTCGCTACGATATCGCTATGACTTGTGAAACGAAAATTGGTCGGTTGATTTTCAGTTGTTGGAATGCAGATGAAAGCCGATTTCAAATGTGAATACCAAATTGCGCTACAACGACAAAAGTCGCTACGATATCGCCACGACTTTTCAAACGAAAATTGGTAGGTTGATTTCCAGTCGTTGGAATGCAGTTGAAAGCCAATTGCAAATGCGAATACCAAATTGCGCTACAACGACAAAGTCGCTACGATATCGCTACTCGTGAAACGAGAATAACGAAGATCACGTACGATCGACGGTACAATAAGCTCAACACTTACATTATATTGCCTGTCTAGATTATTGATGTGAATCGTATACTGCTATTTACGATTCGCAATATCTAATGTTCGATGATAAATCGCTGATAATGTAGTTATTAGGTATGATAAGCTGTCTATTGTCGATAACGGTTTGTCAAGGTCACCAGCACAAAATAGGAAGTAATTTATATGTTATGCTTTCTGATGAAATATTTGTATTTGTTCCGGAATCTTGTAAATGAAAACGGGTCAGCAACTCGTTGACCGCATGTGGTTCGTATGTCATTGCGATGGGCCCCCCAAAAACCTATTTTATACGACGCAACATGGCGTTTCTTGTGATTCTTCAGACGATGACAAAGGCAAGCAATATATTTGTATTTTTGTATTATAACATTTGTGTAAGAAAATACAAAGTATCTAATGTCATTACTACCAAATATGAAATTTTATCCTACTAATATTATAAATGTGAAAGTTTGTGGAGATGTTTGTTCTTCCGTCACGCGCTAGCCATTGACCGGATTATGATGAAACTTGGCACATATATAGACCATATCCAGGAAATGAACATAGGATAGATTTTATCCCGGTTGTAGGTTCCTCTGGGCTAATATGCGCGTTTATATTTTAAATGTACGCGTTTGTTCACGCCCTAAACGTTGAACGGATTAAGTTAAAACTTGGCACACAGACACCTCATCCAGGAATGCAGAAAATTTACGTAGTATTGATTTTATCCCCATTTTCATGGTTGATTTTATCCCCTGGGATAACGTGCACGTCCATGTTCGGATGTATGCATTTGAATACGTCTAGAATAACACAGGCTACTTTTTATAACGACATGACGGAGACGAAGCTGCGGGTAGAAGCCTAGTATCCAAACTATTAAAACTTCAATAAATATGTAACTGGATTGATCGATACGCAACGTCAATTACATTTAACAGAAGTTGTAATAAATAAGAACCGGTGCTGGTTAAATAATATGAGTTTACGTTCACCGGATATTAATACCATTTTAATACGAGAGGCCCACTGGCACAAATAACAACGTATAATCGAATTTTATCGACACAATACAAGGAAGTAATTCCCATTTACTGTGACGAATTGCTGGTATAGGTTTGAGACGCTTGATTTATTGAAATGTAATGGAAATGAAATGAAAACTGTTTATTTCTTTTTAGGAGCTAATAGGTCACTTAAAGCCAAAATTTTGCAATACAATTTCTTTGTATATATGAATCAATGTTTGTTTGTTTGTTCTTTATAGTGTCTTAAATGGTAGAAGATAGCGCACTGATGTCTTTGGCAACTTTTTTCAGAATACTCTGGAAAAGGTTTTGGTATCAAGATAATGTCGATCGGACACATGGTTGATGAGTTGATGCGTAGCAACAGAAAATAACAAAAAAAAACAATTTTTTATCTTTGACAAAGCCTAAAGCTTCGAAATTATTATTTTATTTTATAATTCATGTACACGTTAAAACTTAGTGAAATAAGAAACATTCGAAATTTTGTACACAGGTACTGCTTAATTCTTAAATAAATTTCTTCCAGCAGACCTGGGAATGGAAATATAATGAAGAAATTAAAATTTAGCGTGCACTTAATATATAAACAATAATATACCATGTAATACATATTTATATAAATATATATACATACACACACACGTGACTACACACTAATACATACACACTTGTATTGTATACATATACTTTTTAATGTTAGTCAATTTTAAATTTACTTCTTTCGTATTTTTATTATGTATGGATATTACTAATGAATAGTGACACCACAAGACAACTTTACCTGACTGTTAGATAGCTGAGTCCGTTAAAAAGCAAATTAAAAAATATACAATATAAAAATACTTAATAATTACATGCTTATTGGTGTAGTGCTTGGTGAACCTGACTGCTACACCAAAGGTCGTGGGTTCGATTCTGACCCAGGTCAAACTTTTTTGTGATGAGCAGGAGTGTTTGTTCTGTGTGTCTATGTCAGTTTGTATTTAAAAGAATATATGTATGTTTATCAGTTGTCTTTTACCATAGTACAAGCTAACGCTTAGTTTGGGGCCCGATGGCCGTGGGTGAGTTGTCCAAAGAAGATATCTTACTAATATTACTAACGCGAAAATTTGTATGCATGGATGTTTTTTAGTCTTTCACGAAAAAACCTCTTGACGGATTTGGATGAAACTTGACAGTAATATACATTATACATCAGAATAACATATAGAATATAGCAAGGCTGTTTGATTATGACCGTTCATACCTTTTGGTTTGTATACTGTGATGTATATATTTATTTTAATCACTTTTCTGTTATCGGTCACGCCAAATGCTAGTTCAAAAATGCATGAGAATGACATTTGGTGCAGAAAAATATGGCGTCTATTTGTCGTGAACAATAATAGAAAAGACATTTATTGCGCGCTGAGGGCGCTGTTGCTCCAGTGGTTAGCGAACCTGACTGCCAGACCGAAGGTCGTGGGTTTGATTCCCACCCTGGTCAAACTTTTCTGTGATAAGCAGGAATGTTTGTCTTGTGTGTCTGGGTGTAAATATCTATATAAGTATGTATTTAAACATATGAATATATGTTTATCAGTTGTCTGATCACCATATATATATATATATATATATATCACCAATACATATATATATATATATATATATATATTGTGGTTATCAGTTGTCTGATCACCATAGTACAAGTTAATACTTAGTTTGGGATCAGATAGCCGATGTCCCGAGATACATATACTCGTATTTATTTATATTACCGTTATACTAATCGCAGTTAACCTTAACCTGACTTTTACGACCATGATAACTGGCATATAAACCTTCCTTTCTTCCTGCATTCCTGTAATATTAAACCGATCGATCTTTTCATTTATTGGACCAGCGTATTTAAGCTGCCTGTGTTCTGATCGCTTTGGCCCGGGGGCTCAGGATACGTTGGATGTGGTGGGCGGTGCGTTGTTGTGGGTCTTCCTTAACTTGATCTACGTCTCAGGTGCTTTATAGCCTCATTGATGATATCGTATTTTGTTCTTTGTTTTGTTGCTTGTTCTAAATTTCGGCTGTTACGTTGCAAGACGATAATTTAAATGAATTTATTTGTTCTTCGAAATCAATAGCTTCTTTAACAAACACTTAACAATACAAAGGCCCTCAACCATAAACTTTATAACACATGAAATATAAAACAATTTATAAAACAAACAGCCATCGAATTTATAACTTTTAGATCACAAACGCCGGTGTAGGCAGTAGTGTAGAAAATTTTCGTTAAACCTCGTTCTTTTTCAAGTATTTTTGTTTGTCAGCGTCAGTTATCTGGCATTTTAGTTATGCTATAATTTCGATGCTTTAGCAGTTAAAGTTTAGCAAAAAAATTCATAAAATTTAGCATAAAATATTTAGAAAAACTGGGTTCGAAAAAGTGGGTTTCTGAAATATTCGACTTCACCGTTATTGCTAATTCTTAATAGGTAATGGTATACGGTTTGTTGGGATTTTATACCTACTTATACGTTGGAAAGGACTGATATAGAGTAGAAATGAATCAGAAGATTTGGGTGGAGTTATTGAGGCGTACTGCACCCGCTCTGATACGTTGGGTCCTGATGCCATTCTGATTAATATGTGAATGCTTTTTGGCATTTGGCATTTTTTTTTCTATGTTTAATTTAAATCTTATTCATTATTTGCTACCTTAGAAATCATTTGCAATGAATAAGTAATTTTATGACTAATTGAAAAAAGGTTTCTCGAGTTTGGGTTCATTTAGTTCTTGATAAGTAATGAGTTCGTTTCATCAGTTGTTACTATTGATTCTTAATATTATTATCATAATAATATTAAAATAGTAATATTATTATCATAATAATATTAAAATAGTAATATTATTATCATAATAATGTCAAAATAGTAATATTATTACCATAATAATATTAAAAAAGTTACGCTGACGGAGGTCTATAAAACTTCGTACAGTTAAAGTTTGCAAGGAGAAGTTATGCAGAAAGCTACTACTTTATTTAAAAATGCATTGGAAACACGTACATTAAATTTCAAAATAAAAACATTACCATGCATATTATATTACACTGATAATTGCCACTTTCAGTACTGTCAATGACAATTAATTTTAAAATTTTCGTCAACAGAAAAGATCCTAGTTTCTCTAGAAGTCTTCTTTAATTTATTCAAATTATTGTCATTCGCCTTTAATAAAAAAATATGGGAAAATTGTTTCATTATTGTAACATATATTTTTTTTATCTTCACTCTGTCTTGATGTTATGAGCGAGTTCAGGAAAGTCTGGCGCAGTACGTGTAAATCGAACTAAAAAAAATTTGACATATACTTAAAATTATAACATAACAAAAAAACTATCTGTGAGACCGGCCAATATTATGTTCGAAATGTACAAGTCGGGTTGCATTCCCAGTATCGATTCAGCTAATTGTCATAGGAATTCTTACCTATATAAGCCGGGAACGCGGTAATGTCTGGTTTATATTATTTCATGTTGATATTAGAAGAAGCGTACATAAACATATTTTTGTTATAAAACACAAACGACACGGTCCCAGCCCATTCTCTGTATGAGACTGTTGACATTAGCATAATGTATCGCTGAAGTAGCACGAACGGGTTGTATTTGTCACATGTGACACTGTGCATAGGGTTGCCAACTTTTATTGTTACTGATATTATATATGCGGAAGTTTATTGAAATTCGTTGGATGGTTGGACCACCCATCTAGGGTGGAAAGATGGATGGATAGGTGGGTGGATGGATAGATTTGTGTTGTTAGCACAAGGATAGGTGCAGTATTTAATAAGATAGGCTACTTTTTATCAAAATACGACGTGGACAACGCTGCGGATGGACCCAAATATTATCATAAAATACAGAATTTTCTGATTTTATAGAAGTTAAATTAAGAATAAAGTGTACGGTCTTATACAAGAGAGTATAATTTTTTGGACATTTTGTAAATAGGTATTTTTTGCAACTTTTTGCGGGGTTATGCTAGGCCTTCTCAATGAGGAGAGAGACCTCTGCTCAGTACTGGGCCATCAATGGGTTGAAGCCAATTTCAAATTACTGGCAACCCTAACTTTATATCCAACTTTAATATTTATTCCTCGATTATGAAGAGTTTTCCAAGAAAGGCGTACGTATCTTATGGAACGTATTAGATGAAAAGGGTTGAACTTTTACATTTCTACTGATCGTGTTGTATTGCTACGTATTATAATGAGGTGATTGTTAAAATATGTTTCGTTTTTCGAGCATTTATTACTATGTATTACTAATAAAACTCCTAATTTATATTTATGTAGTTAATTAGTTAAACATTTGTTTTGCTTTTGATCTTCAGATAGAAGAAGTTTAATATTATATCACAGATAAAAAAGGTTTGTCACGCCTTTCTTTAAAATATTATAAATAAATAAAACTATTTTCTAAATATAGTTTATTTGCATAATTACTTCACTTTAAATATTGTTATTTTTACCATCGAGCGAGTCGACGCACGGCGGGTCCATCCCTTTGAAGTAAACACCGCCCGTACGAACGTCGCGTTCCGCCTCGTTTATCATTCGTACCGCGCAGGAGTGGAATAAGTTGTCCGCGTCGGTATTCCCATTCAATTATAACGTTGATATCTTAAAGTAAAGAGTGAATAGGCTTTTATTAAGTTAGTGCGCTTTAACATCGAAGACCATGTTCCCACTTACCATCAGGTAGTCTCGTAGTCAACCGCTAACATAGTGACTATATAAAAAAAATACCACATATTCCTATATCAATTATAAGTTTGATATTATAGCCAATTTTTTTTTAGCAATATTAGCTTTAATGCCAGACAACTCTGATGTCCTCGTTAGGACACGCTATCCCTAGTGAAGTGAAACGTACCTCTCCAAAATCAGCTCCATGGACATTGAAATGTCAACGTCGACATACAAAGTTTGAAATATAATAAATTGCGAACACCTTTTATAATGGATCGAGTCTATTATGAGTGATCCGGAGTCGTGATGTGCCAAGATATCGGGGACCTTCACTTGTTGCTATTGCCGATTGCTAAGTCGGTAGAAAAAAAGAGTTGACACACCAGACTGCTTCTAAGACTGTAGCATCTTTCGTGAACAGCCGGCTGATTCCCGTTTGTAGCGATATTGTAGCGACTTTGTTGTTGAACCGTTATGGTATTCATATTCGGCTTTCAACTGCACCCAACGACATTGATCCTAAAGTCGTTCGTCAACGAAATGTCAACTGTATTCCAAACACATAGAATTTAAGTTCTATTGAAGCGCAGTTAATATAAATGTTAATACTAAATTCTTGAACGTGTTCTGGACTGGAGTGACTTTGAAATTGTTTGGTAATAAAACTGCTGGCTGACACCGTGATCGAGTAGATTTCAACAAGTTCTTTAGTTTTTAGATGATTATAAATAATTGATTTTAAATCTACACAGGCATACACACACGCACGCACACACATAGCATCACTTAAGTACCTACACAAAATAACAAAATTGTACCAAGTCGTCGAACAAAGTAACAAAGTTTAGCTTAAGTTTCTCATTCTAAGTGTAAGTCTAATGTATGTTTTATGAGAAATAATAATAGTTAATAAAATAAATAAATATCTTTGGACAACTCACACACGGCCACACCTGAACCCAAACTAAACGTTAGCTTTTGCTATGGTGATCAGATAACTGATAAACATACATACATATATACGTTTAAATACATACTTAAATAGATATTTCTATTACACACCCAGACACACAGAACAAACATTCCTGCTCATCACAGAAA
>DWJZ01004865.1:0-14799 GCA_018249125.1 Asbolis capucinus
AACTACTGGACCGATTTACCATTTTACCAAAATTCTTTTACCGTTACAATTCTACCATATCCCTGATGAACATAGGCTATATTTAATATGACAAAAAATAGGGCACCGCGTGAAAATTTCGACAATTTATTCCAATATGTGTGAAAAAGTACCGAAAAAATCCTTATATCGCGTACGTTGCGGAAATGATTGACAAAAGAGCAAAGTGATGTACGACAGTTTTATAGAGGATATCAATATCTACAAATAAATCCGTGTTAGTGTATGTCTATCCGTTACAGTTTTCTGGTAACTGGTTCTTCCGCAGTGAGGGCATTTTCTAGTAAAATATACATAGATTCTCTGGAAGAAATTTTAACTCGTTACACTTTGCGATATTAAAGAAATCTTAAGTATTGGCAAGTATGTTGAGGTTATTATATTTTAATACTATCACAGTAAAACAGTGTGTTTACAGAAGAGATAAAACAAAAGAAGAAATAAAACAAAACAATTAAAACATTCCAATTTAATTGATTTTTCAAATATTTAGGTTTTTTTTTTTTTACAGTTGATACTAATTCTCAATTATATTTTGATTATTATTTTATTCTGTTTTTTAATTTACCATGATTTTTTTAAAATTTTAATGACATACTTTAACAGTTTTTATTACGTATTTTAATATCTCAATCTAATTGTACCAAAACTTTAATTGTTAACTGTTACTTCAGTGCATGCAGTCTTCACCTCTAATTGTAATGATACTTGTCTATCTTCTCATTGTATTTTATTCATGGTTGTAATCAGTGTACGTTATGTTGGTGTTCAAATAAAATAAATAAATAAAAACTTTTTCCGATTATTTATTTTTAAATATCATCAAATATATCACGGAGAAATGAAGCTAGAGCACTAATATTATTAATTCAGCTCCAACTGTCATTTTATGTGCGCAACATCTTACAATCCGTCTGGTGACTGTGTGATCCAAAAATTCAATACATTTAGCGTATGCGTACATCTATTTAAGTATGAATTTAAAAGTATATATGTATGTTTATCAGTTATCTGATCAACATAGCACAAGCTAACGCGTAGTTTGGGGTCAGATGGCTGTGTGTGAGTGGTCCAAAGATATTATTATTAATTATCTTTTTAACCCCAGGGTGCGCCTCATTTTTATTAAATAATTGGACCACAATTAAGAAGATTTTTTTTGAGACTTTGGCTATTGCGCATGGTTGGGCAGTTTTGGCATTGTCCTTATGTGCACATCACATCTAGGTAATGAACATAGGATAGATTTTATCCCAAATATTGGGTACTTTAAAGTATTAATAAAAACGCATTTTTTGAGAGATTACGAGATAGTATAAACCTCTTCATATTTGCTTTGCATTATTAGGAAAATACGTCGTATCATAATGTATGAGACTGTAAACCATGTCGAGATAATAAAATGCATGGAATATCTGTTTTGTGTTATTACTTTCTATTTTGTTAATTTGATGCATGACTTACAACACTGCTGCATATTTATATACTCTACTAATACCACACATGTCTTGCACACGTGGTATGTTGGTAAAAATTAGTCCTTGTGTTATAGGGTACTTTTTATCCCACAAAACTGCTTTGTTCCCGTGGGATACTAGGCTAAAATTAGTATGGCAACTTTAAAACCATTTGATCAATTTACACGTTATCATATCTGTAGCTAATATGACGAGAGAGAGACTAATATTCATTCAATCTTCTTCCGGAGAGAAGAAAGGACAATTTCTAGTACAAAAATAAAGATATCAATAGAGTAGATACAATACCCACATAGCTATAAACAGCGCCTGATATTAATTAATAGCAAAATGTTTTGGAACGCGTACGTCGCTTACAGACATAAATCTATCCCAGTGCTAATTTTAATTTAGAACTGTTCAGTAGTTTAACGTGTAAGAGGAACAAACGTCAATTCATCCATCTCACTTCCACATTTATAATATTAAAATTATCAATAATCTGTCTACACTGAATCTCTTACTAAATTATTTAAAGTAAAAAAGTAAAAAATTTAAAGTAAAAAAAAAAGTATGTACTAACATTAAGTTTTGACTTTTAACAATAGACTAAGGATAGAATAAGGATAATGAGAACCTACAATAATTTATAAAGTTTCCCACTCAGGCTAAAAGTTCAAGTTACAATATTAAATTTGAATATCAAAGTAATTTCATTTTGAGCCATGAATTAATATCTGCATAAAATTAATTATATCACGCAGAATTAATTAACTGTGGTTTCAGGACAAAAGCTCAACTGAATATAAGTGGTCATTGTGACTTTTGTTTGAACATAACATTAATTCAATTCGTAATAGCAGTAAATTTTGTCATAAGTATGTTTTGTATATAATTTTATTGTCATTTTCATTAAGAAGTCATTACTGCATAACGGTCACTCTACTGAGTCCGTGCCACTCACAATGAGGATACCATGCTTGCCGATTGGTTGACTTAACACACCTTTGAGAAGATTATGGAGAACTTTACTTACGATGTTTTAGCGCACGCACATAACTTGGTGTAACACACACATAGCACGCACATAACATAACTAAAATATGGAGTGCGTGGAAGAATTGAACCTGGAACCTCGCTTCGAGAGATCAACGTCGAAGGCTACCACAGCCTCATGTTTTCATACACATTATAAATATATTTCACACTCATGGCAAAAAAAAAATTCTAATCACTTACTTCAAGACTCCCTATAACTTGTATGATCAATTTTGGTTCTAAA
This sequence comes from Asbolis capucinus, assembly GCA_018249125.1. Taxonomy (NCBI): domain Eukaryota; kingdom Metazoa; phylum Arthropoda; class Insecta; order Lepidoptera; family Hesperiidae; genus Asbolis; species Asbolis capucinus. Next base: position 2,779 of record DWJZ01004865.1, read on the forward strand.
AGAGTACCAGAAGTGTTTTTACTCCTTTTTTCTTCTGACCTACACATACTTATACTCAGGTTAAGCAATTTTGTAATATTCTAGCAATACAGATAGGAATTGTCTACCAAGACTTTGGGTAATACCGCGGGATTGGTTATGGAATATAAGTAGTAACCAACTTTAATCTTAATGAAAATATATGTGTATTGTAATAATTCTATTCAGTGTAATCTTTAGGGTTTCATTAAGTGAGCTCGATGTTCTTATCATTATTTATTTGAATAATTTGACTTACTTGGATAATCTCTAGTTTTACAGGCAGGTCTACTGCCTACTGAACCAATAGGCCAATCGAAGCTAAACAACAAAATAAGACCAACACTTACTCATCTCCACTACGCCCAACATACAATCCTTGCCCAGGTAAGTCCAGCTGTCCAGTATATTCAATAAGGAATGTGTACAACGATGCTTGAAACCCAGTGTGAATTACTAGTATTCCTGCTTCTTCATTTATAATAAAATCTGCATCCATAAAAGTTGTTCCACCAAATGAAAAACTAACAGATTCAATTTCCAGGTCAGTAACATGAAACAATATATCTTCGAAAAGGGTATCGTGATCAATGATATTCACTTCTACTGTAAGCTCTCCTGTGAAGGTTCCTTCATCAAGATCTGGAGTTATCTCTACTTTATATCTGCCTGCAGACATCCCTGGTCTTAAATTGTTGACTGATGATTGTATTATATTTGTGGTAAACACATTTTCACTAATATTGATTGCCTTTGTAGCGTTTATTATAGTTGAAACTTCACTTACATCACTTTGCACTGGACTGGACGTGTCAAATTTACTTTTAATGGGCAATGGTGATATTACAGCCACGGTAAGGAATAGGCATATAATTAATGACTCCATGACAATATCAAATCCAGTTTATATTATTCACAGAGAGTATGTAACACAACCAATATTTATGAAACTTCATCTCAACTACATGGTGATTGGTAAAATACTAAAAGCATAACGAGACTGGTTCTATAGCTTATATTGAGTTATCCCAAAGATTCATTGTGATAAAAATGATACACTTGATAGCATTGTAAAGTATAATGTATCGAAATTCCCCTCATATCAGGCGTAGCACAGACTGTAACAACCACGTGTTTTATGTACGTGCTCATTAAAATAAAGTACTTTAAAATAACCAAACATTTATTAGTTATAATAAAAACGTAGATGTTTCCTGTGTATGAATTTTGTGTACTGTTTTATGAAACTCTTTTCTATATAAAACATGGCATATTCGATAAAGCCAAAAATATGATTTTTTAGAGGATTTTATTGACGATACTTTTGTTGAACTTGAAGTATATTGTAGTGAGCAGTTATACTACTGTGATAGGTGATTGATAAATCGACATATTTTGCACACACATTCGCATCGACGACTTTATTTGTAGTTTGGTTATTCCTTTAGTAAGATATATTTGAATAGGTACCTATTTCTATGTTTGATTCTTTGAGTTTTGTGTAATTCTTGTTATTTTTGGTTAAGAATAAATTATTTCGTTCTTAAAGAGTAACTGAAGAGTACAGTGACTTTCGATATTTATCTTGCATCTTTAATCAGAAAAATGTGTACAAGAGCTTATAAATTATTTAAGTTTCGCTTTTGTTGTTACCTAGTAGATGACTTCTTTGAATTAGCTTTTGTGCAAAAGAATAAACGAATATTGACTAATTCATGTTACTGTGCACAGGACAAATATGTAAATAGTACAAACGATATGAAATTATTTATGGGCTTATGTTAATATAAGACAAGTATATTGCAACTACTTCACTGCCATTTGATTCTCACAGTAGGTGATCAGCTCGAACTCGAAAGAAAATGAAAAATCAAAATAACAATTGAATAAAATATTTATTACAACAATAATAACTTAAATACGGCTATAATAGTTTAAAACCTACAATATTTAAATTAACAGAAATAATTATTGTGAATGGTGATAATGACAGAGAGGATGATAAGGAAGCTGGAGGTGATGATATTGGCGTTGCTGCCGTAGTTCTCTGTGAGCCAAGAGTTTACTATGTTGAAGTTATTGTTGGACCAGGCAATGGACGCGGCAATGTTTTCTCGAATAGCAGCGATAGAGGCTTGTTCGCCCGCCGAGAAGATCGATTGATGACGGTTGAAGAATGTGTCAATCTGAAAATAGAATTGATTGATGGTATCAACAGACAACTTCAAGAGACGTTTTAAAATAACTGTATAGAGCTCATTTCAGGTCTAGCTTTAAAGTCAGTTCGAGAGATTTTTGTTTTAATAACAAAGGTTTAATGAATCGTACTTTATATGTGACATTATATTTTGTCTAAAGCTTTTGTTGATTTACAATAATTAGTTATTTTTGTTTTGACGTAAGTAAAAAGGTAAAATAAAAATCAGAGAAATGGATAAAATGGATTATACGGGACATGATATGAAGGATAAGGGAGTCAGTGAAGATTTAACTGTAGACGGGGACGAGTTCAAAACGGAAATATGTTTTGCAGACCTGAAACAAAATTGACTAAAGAACAGGATGATGATGTACTGTCAAGTAAACAGTAAAACATATATTTTGTAAAAAAATATTCAGTTTCATCGTCGTTCTATATTACTATTGTATATCAAGACACATTGTTAGTAGATTTAAATATTTTGAAAATCATCACATTGATTGATATTATTGATCTTGTATAGAAGGTGTGGTACAATATGCGTCACCTGAAACAGTAGATTGTGTGCCTAGTTCTATATCTGACAACCTCAAGTAGTATACGAGTATATGAGTAATTGAATATCTCTTATCAGTTTAAAGTAGTGAAAATAAAACGAGCCTTGAGTTGAAGAGAGAAAGGTCAAAATTGAATAACACTAGTTTGGAACTAAAAAATACAATGTTAAGGAAATCCCCAGTGGGAAAATCCTTTATAACTGAAGTAGGCAATACTATCACTTATTGGGCTTAATAACTTAAGCTGATCCGTTTACTGTTTTCATTCCGAATTTCATATACAGCATGATTATTTTTTTAATTCAATTGACATTTTATGTCTCCTTAGGAATGTTTGTTGTTTTGTATTGAAGCAGTCTTAAAAGCGCTGCCAAATATCGGTTTGCTGTCTCGCTCTGCTTGCTCTGTGATGTCTTACTCTCTCGCTATGTACTTGTAATGTGCCAGAGACCACTAATGCTCATAGGTACCGAGCACTCGGCCGAGAGTAATGTCTAGCCGATGTACTCGTTACTTGTGAAAAACCCGTACCGTTCATAGGTAGCGTGCGCTCGGCCTAGGGCACTGTCTCACCGCTGTACACACGTGTGAGAGACCCATAGTGTTTTTAGGTACCGAGCACTCGGCCGAGAACTTCCTCGGATCTCGCCCACGGAGTCTCGCCATTTTATTCGTTACGTGTGAGACCCAATAGGACTGATGCAAAACGCCAGGCTATGACCTCTTCTAGGTTATTTATTGAATTAAACCTAAGTGACCCATCTAGACGACACTAGCGATATCGAAAAAATATCGAACTACTTACCCAAACTGAATGAGCTGTGGAGGTAAGTCTTCTTGAAAAGGCGTTCAAGATATTTGTCGTTCCAGTCAATCCTTGAACTCTGTAAAATAAACCAGACATAGTTTAAATGTTTATCTGTTAATGTTTGTCTTCCCTTTACGCGATAACCGATGAACAGATTAAGATGAAACCTACCACACAGATAGACCTCATCCAGAAAATGAACTTAAGATAAATTTATTATTATTTCCTTAACATGCGAACCGTTGATTATAATGAAACTAGGCACAGATAAAGATTAACGTCGTGCATAACACATAGGCTATTTTTTTTTCAATACATGGGCGAAGTCACAGACAGAAAAGTAGTTATTACATTATTTATTATCGTATTGTATTAAATATCATCATCTCAACCCGTCACAGCCCACTATTAAGCACAAGTCTCTTCTCTGAATGAAAAGTCCACCATGCTGGCCAAGTGCGCATTGGCAGACTTTTCACACCTTTGAGTTTTGCAAACTCCCCGGCAAGCAGGTTTCCTCACGACGTTTTCTTTCACCGTTGTAGCGAGTGACATTTAAATGCTTAAAAGCCATATAACTATATTTTTATTCCAGAAACAGAACAAACAATCTTGTTCATCACAGAAAATGGTGTTGTGGATGGCCAGATACATATATCCCATTTATATGACCGATACATATGAATTTAACACAAAAAGTAAAATTAATGAATCTAGAATAAAATAAATTTGATCACAGAAGATTTACCTGGGTTGGATTAAATGGAAGTTCTGAAGGACAAAGTCTAGTGCAGCTTCCAAGCCTTCTGGACTGGAGTTGATGACTGAGACAAGTATTGTATGCCTGTCCTGTTCCCGCACTGCTGACGTATTACTGATCACCTGGTCCAGGTAGCTGTAAAAAAATAAAATGATAATAAGGATCTTATAAGAAAAAAAAATAAAAAAAAATGTCAAGCGTCAGTGTGTTTCAAATCCATCGTAGAGTACATAATGTTTTATTTTGTAATGTAATGTATTTCCAATGATTTTTTATATAAAATAGTTGCTTTCTGTACTCCTTCTCCGTGGGAACTTTAGCTGTGCAAAATTTCATATTTCTCCGTCTGCATATTTTTAGTAGAAAGGGCTACAAAATGCTTCACGTATCTATACTAATAATGTAAAAATAAAAGATTTCTTTGTGGAGAATAGGCTCCGAATTTATTGAGCCAATTTGAAAAATTCATTTACAATTAGAATTCTTCCGTAACCCCGATGTACATAGGCTAACATAAGAAATCTTAGATAATATTCCCCAATATGTGTAAAAAGTACCACAATAAATGTTTTTATCGTTTATGCTGCATAAATTATTGACAATAGAGCAAAGTGATGTACTACAGTTTTATAGAGGACATCGATATCTACAAATAACTTCGCGACACCCGATGTCTAACTGTCACAGTTATGTCACAATAACTATTTTTTTAGGAACTGGTTCTTCGTAAGCGAAGCGAGGGTAGCTTTTAATATTAATATAAAAATGATGATGACGAATATTTATTATATTTTTTTATTAACTTACAAGTCACGAAGCTGGGCATTGGAGGTGCAGCCAAGAGCGTTCAGCAAGATGGACTGCTCGCTGGAGTCAGTGCTGGCCAGGTACTGCTGCCAGAGGAAGTTGAAGTTATCCACGCTGCCTCCGCGAAGACCAGAGCAGTAGACGATGGTTTGGATGTCAGGGTTTAGACGGTCGACTGGAAATATTATTGGAAATTTAACTAAAATAATCATCCTTAGTAATTATAATGATTAATGTTAACCCAAGTGTGGTGACATTGCACACGTCATACGAACGTCACAACAAAACCTGAGTCACACTATCGGAGTTTTCTGTATCGCTAGCCTACAAGCTCCGACTAATAACTACTGGAGCTCGGCAGGTGACTGAATTTATAAGTTTTGCTTTCCTTCGTCTTTTATAAGATGTACCGCGAAGGACTGGAATAAGTTGCCCGCGTCGGTGTTCCGTTCCATTACAGTGCAAATGTCTTAAAGTCAAGATAGGCTTCTTCTAAGTTAATGAGCTTTACCGGATTATAGTCAAGCATTAACCTATAATATGTAAAAAATGTTATTGTGTTGATGGCACCATATATATTGATTTCTCTTCCTATATATATATATACACACACATATATATATACATATATATGTATATATATATATACACATATATATATACATATATATATATGTATACATATATATATTAAATTGTATATAACTTATATGTACATATATATCTGGATAGGCTGATAGTTTCGTACAGAAGCGTCTATTTGATCTACCTGATATGTGCACTGTTCTATGTTAAAATATTGGAAGCTGACAGCCGTCATACTGACAGCTGTCAGTCGCCATATTGCATTAAATGTCAAATCACAAGATTCACCAATGGACGCAGCCCTTATGTTGTGATATGTTGTCAGCCTAGTGGAAGTCTTTCACCAAGAATGTCACAAGCAAACCTCCTTTAAAAGCTACTGTATTTTGTATGGAATAGCATGTCGATTTTTCATGTCAGTGGTTACTGGCCATTCCCGTTGTATCATTTTGACATATTATGACAGGTTTAAGATGGCAAGTGTTTACACGGAAAGATACTAGAAAATTGAGTTAAAGATATCGTTAAACTGTTAAAGTATTGTAAATTTTATCTTATCATTTTCGGTTATCAACTACATATGTATTTTTATAATTTCGTAACATTCGTCTTTCTGTTGTCTTCATGCATAAAACTGATGTTATGGAGCTCTGTGACTAAAACTATTGGATATCTAAAATAAAAATATATCCGTATTGTATCCGATACAAAAGTTTCGGATAGTTACGGGTAATGCAGTTTTAATAAAACATGTTACCGCAGGTTTTTGTTTTACCGCTTACGTGGTCTGTAATACCTGCCAGCTAGGGTTGCCAATTTTTTTTTTGTTTAAATGTAGTATTTTTTTAAAAAGCGCAAAAAAAATATAGCATGCTTCATGAAATATAGTATTTTGTGGAGGGAGTTAAACATAGTTACATTTTTAACTCATTTGTATTTTAAAAAATATATTTTTTTGTTTCACGCACACAACAAATGGGCGCACACACGCGCGTACAAAAATAGTGGTATGTTTTTTTTATTAATTTTAGTGTTTCAAAATATAAACATTGATATGTTCTACTGAAATATAGTATTGTCGTGTACAGTTATTTATTGTTCTTTATTTCTTGAACAGTATACAGATAATATGAAGTCCCAAAATACGGTACAATACTATATAATATAGAAGGGTTGGCAACCCTACTGCCAGCAAACTACAAAATTATATAAAAGACAGATATCGCCGCATTACGGTCCTGTTTTTGCAAGATATTCAATGTTGTACTGGAATCAAGCCTGCGCATGCAATCTGTCTCCTGACGTGGTCATTTTAGTCCAAACATCGACCGGTCTTACTTTAATATTAAATTAAATTTAATCATCATATTATAATCAGTAATAAAATCAATAATTTAAGCAATGGCCAACCACCATGGCCCACTATTGAGCAAGGGTATCTTCTCACAGCGGAGGCCTAGAGCATACTCCAAGGCTGCTCCAATGCGGATTAGTGGAAAGGTTAGTGGTCAACACAAGTCAGAGTCAGTCAGGTCAAGAGTATGCGGCCTCCGACATGGCTTAACGATTGCTATCTTAAGACAACATGCGAGACCGACAGCGTTACGTGCCTTTAGAAACACGGAAGCGTTCAAGAAATGTTTGCTACTAGCGGTCACCCATCCCCCTACTGACCGCGCCCGCTGTAGCTTAACTTATCGATCGGTTACAGTCGAAACAAGCCATCGGGCGAAGAACGCTTCCATATTCATTATCAAAGACATTACTTACTAGTATTGTTGCGGAATTGCTCCAACAAGTTCTGTGCTTGGTTCACACAGTTGAGGTTTCCGTGACGGCAGTTGAGATCCAGAATAATGTTCCTATGGTATGCTGTGACGTGTTCTTCGCCAGACTGCGCATTAAAGCCCAGGCGGTCGAACAGAGGTGCTGAGAGGTTAAGAATGTAGGCCTGAAATAATATGTTGTGTGTTATATCGTCGATAAAAAACATTTGAGGGTATTAGAATTAAAATAAACAAGGTTTATTTAAAATATTTAAAAACACAAGCTTTAACTACAGATCCATAATACAAAGAAACACAAAATTTTATATCTTTTTTGTTAACCGTTGAGGAGTTTCCTTGTCTGGAGCCAATCCTGAATGTAGTATCAGGTCATGCTTGTCATAAAATGCATTGTCATCGGGAGAAAACTTTATGCAAAATATCCGCTCCGTTTTGTAAAAAGGTGTTGGTCTAATTAAGCTTGCAAGATTTGACCCGTAACAAACCTATACACTAACATACAAACACTGCAAGTTAAATAAAAGCTTGTAAAAAAATCTTTTGGGATTTCTTTGTAGAATAAACGACTCAAAAATAGAAAAAAACCTTAAATGTTGACTAGCTGATTTCAGGGGGTCGCTTTTTTGTGACGATGTGCGCGCACATCATAAAAATTTACTCTTATAATTTTTCCCTAACGCGCCATTTACATTTTAAAAATTGCATAGGATGAAGACGTAGCTGTGGTGTATTATGCAGGTCTATTACTTTCTTCTTAAACGCAGGTAAACGAGAAGACGACAACATTTCGCAGAAAGGTAATAATTAAAAAGAAGAAAAGTAGTAAGCTATGGAAGAATCTAGTATCAAACATGAAATAGGATAGCAAAGTATGTAATATGAATAAACCTTTTAAAAATTTATACATATATGTATTATATGACGTGTGGCGATATCGCACAATACAATGACGTCACGACGAAACCTAAATCACGCTATCGGAGTTTTCTGTATCGTTAGCATATATACAAGTTCCGACTAACAAATGTAGGAGCTCAGCCGCTCCCCAGGCATTACACCTTGCCTGGCGGGAGATCTCCCCTTTGCTAAAGACGTAATGAAACCAGCATAGGTTTTAAGTTTTAAGTGTATCAAGTGACGCAGTGTGGAAATTATTGGTAATTGGAAATTACCATCAAAGAACAATATTAGGGAAATACTGATACATATTATTTCTTTTAATATTTTTGACTTGGTACCCAAAGCTGAAGCCAAAATATTTATCTGACATGAACATCGAACTCACTTAATGAAAGCACCATTACATGGAGATTATTGACATTATTATTTTGAGATTTTTAAACTGTTTCAAAATATCAACTTATACATTTCAACACCTTGAGTAGAAAGGTCATATAAACCATTTTATCAATAATTACTTATGAATGCAGTTTTATTCAGAATTTTTTGCTCTATTGATTGGTGTGATGCATTCAAATTCACAAAAACATGTGATGACGCTGGTTCAAATAGGTTTTTGGAATCAGATAAGAAGGGTTAAAGGGAGAAAGAATTCACCAAGGTCCGATGGTCTGCTGTCTTCGTGTCGGCACTTTTCTTGATTTTACGTAAATTATTGTTTCGAGTAACTACTCTTATTATCACATTTTATAAAATTCTGGACACAATGGTGATGTAATTAGTTACGTTTATGGCCCCTAGCACTTAATATTGGCTAATTACTGGGGAGCGAGAATTTACCGTCAGGTATAGTTTCAATAACTAACAATATTCACTTTTTTTTCTTCCCAATAATGTCGGGTAGGCGCCGGCGTCCGCTCTCAGTGGGACTGGACGATCGAGGTGAAGGAGGGAAGGTAACAGCGTTTTTTCTACTGTGACTTTTATTCGCGCTATTTTGTTACCCAAAATTATAGCCGTTTCATTTTATAAATTAGCGTAAACAATATGGTTTATATGGACCTGATGACTTCATCCCTAAACAGAGTTCTTGTTGAAATGTGACTTAAGAACAAAATATATATATATTTAATAATGACTTACATCTATGTAGTTACGACTTAATAAAATGTTAAATCATTAAAAACTAGGTCGTAAATCCACGCTAACTTCTAAACGAAGATACTGACGATAAAATCGGGTTATTTATAGCAAGGGGCATAAAAAATAACCAATCTCACTTTATAGGGTTAATATAGCAATAAGTTTGAAAAAATATTAACAAAAATGTTTTCAAAATTTAGTTTTTCCTCGTCCTGTAAAGTAGGGTTTATGGCGTTTACGACCTTTGTACTCCGAAGTAGCGATTTATTACTTCTGTTTTTGTCTCACCTGGAATAGCTGGTATGCAGGAGTTCCAGTAAGAACGACGTCCAGGTAGCTGTACGCGTTGTTGGCTGAACCCCACGGGATGTAATCTTGCTCAGTGCGTAGATACCGTGAAAGACTGAAGGGGACGATGTAGTTCTGGAAAAAAATTTCAAAGTCATATCATTTATTTCATGTAGGCATTTTCAAGTGTGCAAGGAAAAGTGGAAGGTGTAAGATCTCGCAGTCGGTTATCTATGCGCTGGACCGACCAAATAGTCAGCGGTGGGCAGCCCGTTATAGGAGTGCACCAGGATGACCTCTAACAGGGAAAGATGGCGTGACGTCGTGAGACGAGTGACATCAGCCCCGATCGCTAAATAATGACGACCGTTCTATAATAACGTATCGACTGCGAAGATGTATTTTCAATACACTTTATGAACGTTATTTCTTGGATTGTAATATATAAAAATACTACTATTTAACAGGAAATTCATAACCATCCCATTCCAGGGCACGAGTATCGTCTCACAATACGAGATGTGCAGGGCTTCAAACCCACCTACGGGTGTCCCGTCAAATTGAAGATGTCTGGAGCATACACTTCGCTGCTTCAAAACTGATGAATGTTTGGTGTCTGACAAACCCAAGTGTCGTTTTATGCCGAGAACTTCCAGTTGGGTGTAACGATTGCTATCTAAGGACAACAATCGAGGCCGATGGCTTTACGTGCCCTCCGAAGCCTGTGCTCATAAAATGTTTGCCACTAGCAGTCACCCGTCCGACCGTGCAAAATTGCTTAACTTTTCAATCGAAGCCGTTGGGCCATGAACGAGCTATCGGGCTATGAAAGTAAACAAATGCGGTACACTTTACAGCTTAGAAAAGTTTTACGGGAAATTCTCATGGTGACGTCACAAGAAACCTGAATCACGCTATCGGAGTTCCTACATTGTTAACATGTATATAAGTTCCGACAATGAACAGTCGGAGCTGGATTGCTTCCCAGAAGATATCCCTTTTGCCAAATTTTCAAGAGTGCAGCCTCGTGATGCTTTCCCCCATCGACGCAAATGTTAATTCCAACCTTTCTATGGTAGGAACCATTTTATAATAGTAACAAAAATAAAGAACAACATTATTATAACATAAATGTAGAACGTGACTAAATTCGTTGTCGTCAGCAGTCTAGTCGCACCATCGTTAAACGTTCATTAAAATTTAAAGGCTATAAGAGTCTTCAAATACCATATACACTGTGAAAGCACAATAGAAGGTTTGTACGCTGTATTATAAAGAGTTTTTTACGACTTCAAAAAAGAAGAAGGTACTCACTTCGTGTATATATATATTTTTTATTTATGTTACCTCAGTACATTTTCCTGAGTGGACCGATTTAGAATGTTTTTTTTGATCGAAAGCTCGTATTTGCGACGCGGCCCCATTTTATTTAAAGCGACATCTGACGAGTGGTTTTGGAGTATTCTTTCTTTTAATATTTTTGTTTTCCTGTTTTACCGAATAACTTTTGACTGGATGTATCGATTTTAATGATTCTTTTTTTTATTCAAAAGCTAAGTGTCACGTAGTTCCAATTTTGACCGACATCTGACGAGTAGTTTTAGAGTTATTCGTAATAATGCGCATGTTCTCATTTGACTTATCGATGTCACTTAAAGTCGGTTTTTAATGATAAAAAATACTTTAATCAAACGGATTTCAGTCCCCTCGCAGCCCTCTAAGGGATCGTAACGTTTTATAAAATCTCCCATCCCGCATTGCGTTATGTTATACTTACTACTGAAGAGAGACGTGGAACCTGACGCAAGGGTTTCATAGACTCTGATATTGAAGTCCGTTGTACTCCAAAGTAGTCATTTTGGTAGTTACTACACGCAGTTACCTGATCTAGTGATCTAAAGTAATATTCTAAGGAGGAAATGTTTGTTTGTTTGAGGAGAATCTGCTCCGAAACTACTGGGCCGATTCGAAAAATTCTTTTACTATTAGAATCTTGGATTATGGATGCATATATGCTACGAAATATTTTTAAACACATTTGTGATCTATATGAAAAATTAAATAATATAACCCAACGTGTGAAAAAATACCAAAAGAAATTCTTATATGACCTACGCTGCGGAAACTATTGACAATAGAGCAAAGTGATGTACTACAGTTTTATATAG
>DWJZ01004866.1:0-14798 GCA_018249125.1 Asbolis capucinus
AACAAAAGAACTGTATTGCTGAGAGTGAATTCTTCTGACTGTAGAATCCTCGTTGGTAATAACCCGTGTGCCTAAGTTGGGTTATATACACTTTTGGCCATCAAATATGTAGCACCTACCATATTTTCGGAAAGATATTACAATAGAGAGAAAAAAGCAAGAAAGAAAATTTGAGTTCTGTTATTATGCGTTACCGTGATAGAAATTTGTGATAGATATGTACATACATTTTTAATAATAACAACCAGAAAACATGGTTTTACATGCCCACCAAGGCGCGGCGAGTTTTCATAAATATTTGTTGACATTTTCGACGTTCACTGCCTTATTATCAAAAAAGATAGATTTATATTGGGGAAAAATACCTTCTATTATTTTTTTCGCAAGTCTGTTGAAAAACGTATGACACGCGTGCGCATTGATAATTACATACTCGTCTTATCGCCACAATATTATGTAAAATATATTATTGTCGCAGTGATCCCAGGTTCTGAGGAACTGAGCGCGGACGAGCTGGACGGGTCTACGCCGCCGCCGGCCACGCGCAAGGACAATTACTCCCACGTGTTTCCTGCCAGGAAGACCGCTAGAGAGAATGTATGTACCGCATCCATAACACTGTGTGACGTTTTTGCAAATAATATTATTCAAGTACCGACAGAATTCAATCACCTCAAAATATTATAAAGACAGGAACCAGGTTGAATTAACTTTGTATCTATTTGTAAAATAACCTACCTGTATAAAAAAACTGCCAGATTTATTATATGTTGCCTAGATTTATCTTTTCTATTTAATAATTTACAGCTTTGATCATACTTGTTAAATTTTGTATGTTGCATTTTAGTCTGGTTCGAAACTGAAGAGGCCTCGAATACTGAAGCGGCGCGGCTCGAAGGTGGTAGCAGTGGCCACGCCGACTCACCACGCCAAGGATTGGGGCGAGAAGTGCGTGGACGGGTTCCAGGTGAGCCCACATGACATAGCCCATAGCCGAGTGACATCATTAGGACTTGTGACGTCATCAATGACGTCAGTATGGCTGCATTATCAATCTGCGTTAGCTCAAGGTCTGTTATTAAATTATAGCTTATGAGATTTTGTAAAGTCAGTCATTTTTTTTGTCATTGGAACGTTGCTTGTTGCTTATATTAAAAAACTCAAAATGTCTATATTTTTAATAAAAAAAATAGAGTGATTTAATATAATAATAGGAAGGGAAATTAGTAAATGGCGGGAGAAAAGAGAAAAGGTAAAGTTAGTATAGTTGATTCATATAATTTTCAGGTTATTACACAAATCGGCGAAGGCACATACGGCCAGGTGTATAAGGCGCGTGATAAAAACACTGGCCAGCTGGTGGCTTTGAAGAAAGTCCGGCTGGAGAATGAGAAGGAGGGCTTCCCCATCACTGCTGTGCGGGAGATCAAGATTCTCCGTCAGCTCAACCACAAGAATATTGTTAATCTTAGAGAGATTGTTACGGATAAGCAGGATGCTTTGGACTTTAGAAAGGTATTGTTCTTGTAATTTACTATAAACTTTTTATGTGTATTTATCTTGAATAAATACTAGTGGATAACAAGATCACGTTTTCATGTCAGCCCCCATATTACGCGTTTAACATATATCTTGGGTCGTGACATTATATTCTTCCGAATGCGTTTGTCTAAACGCTTGTTATCTAACCTATTACCTTTAGCATTACATGCCTTAAGTGCTTAGGCACGGAAGTGCTCATGAATTTTTTGCCACTAACGGTCACCCATTCTCTTAAAGACCGCGCGAACTGTTGTTTAACTTTTTTGTTCGCCTTCAGTCAAAAGAAGCAGTTGTAAAGTACAATATTCTTTTTCGAATAATTTCAACCATGTGTATCAAAACAATTGTTTCCAGGACAAAGGCTCCTTCTACCTAGTATTTGAATACATGGACCACGACCTGATGGGTCTGCTGGAGTCTAAGATGGTAGACTTTACCGAGTCGCACAACGCTTCAATCATGCGGCAGCTGCTCGACGGGCTCGCGTATTGCCATCGGAAGAATTTCCTGCATCGGGATATAAAGTGCAGCAATATACTAATGAATAACAAGTAAATATACTATATTAGACACTCGATTAACTTGACTTAGGGTGGTGTCATTAGGAATTAATACAAAGTATTGTGCAATGACAATACAACTCAAGATAGATTTGATTCAGACTGTAAAACTGATTGCTGAATATCTTAGTTTCTCTTGTACTTATATACATAATGTATATTTATACATATGTATGTTTTTAAAATTACCAGGGAAATTGAAATAATTTAATTGATCTTATCCATTTAAAGAAATTGTTCCGTTATTTGATATGGATGGTTAGGTTAGGTAAGGTTCAAAATCACATTGAATAAACTCGGTATTATTCCAGAGGTGAGGTAAAGCTCGGCGACTTCGGTCTGGCACGGCTGTGGTCGGCGGAAGACCGCGCGCGGCCGTACACCAACAAGGTGATCACGCTGTGGTACCGCCCGCCCGAGCTGCTTCTGGGCGAGGAGCGCTATGGCCCGGCTGTTGACGTATGGTCTATGGGCTGTATCCTCGGAGAGCTGTTCCTCAAACATCCTATCTTCCAGGTAATAAGTGCTTTCGGAAATAGAACCTGGAACAGTCCCAACACTGGGCCTATTTGAGTATAGGGCAATGTTGATGCAGGCTTACTGCTGAATGCTAGACACTGTACATACTTGTTGGCCATACTTCATCTGTTGGTTTAGTGGTTAGTAAATCTGACAGCTAAGCTAAGGTAGTGAGTTTGATTTCCATGCAAAACTTTCTTTTTGTTATGAACAGGAAACAAACTCCTGTTTTTAACTTAAATTTGCTTATAAATTACGTTGATCTTTCAGGCCAGTGTAGAAATGATGCAACTGGAAATGATCTCGCGCGTCTGCGGAACGCCCCTCCCAGGAGTGTGGCCCAACGTGGTCAATCTACCCCTGTGGCACACATTGAGGCCAAAACGATATCACAAGAGATGTATTCGCGAGAACTTCGCGTTCATGCCCGCCCCCGCTCTGAACCTTCTAGACAGAATGTTGGAGCTGGATCCAGATAAGCGGATAACGGCAGAGGAGGCCCTAAAGAGTCCTTGGCTTAAGAATATTGTACCTGAGCAGTAAGTATTTTCAAATTCTGTTATCCATTAAAAGATATAGACGTCTCTCATTTCGTATAAGGGCCCTCTGTAATCGAAATTCGACCATAACATAAATATATGTTTTGTTTTTTAATATAAAGATATAGCATAGTGACTATACTACTCTCATATTACAGTCTGTATTTCACAAATTAACGAAAAACCATTTTGTGAAAGTATGTATTTGATTCTTAATTTTTGTTTATATTCAATAAGCGCACTAACTTAATAAAAGCCTATTCACTCTTGACTTGAAGACATTTACTTTATAATCAAACTGGAATATCGACGCGGTCAACTGTTCCACTCCTTCGCGGTACGAATGATAAAGGACGAGGCGAAATGCATTAACAATATTCATTAATGTAAATATTTAAAATCTTAATTATTTATATTTATTACAGAATGCAAGCATTGGAGCTACCCACTTGGCAAGATTGCCATGAGCTCTGGTCTAAGCAGAGACGAAGACAGCAAAGAGAACAAGAGCCACCGAAAAATCCAAAAACATATGGATTTGCAAACAACGAGAACTCTGATAGCAAAGACAAAGACTACAAACTCAACGAATCCTCGAATCAATCTGATTCTAGTTTCAAAAGTGAACCATACAAATCTGAGAGTGGTTTCAAAGCCACAGAGCCAAGTCAAGAAACGGTGGGACAAGGGAAATAGTATTTGGAGTATTATTACTTTGGTAATTATCAAAAATAATTACCGTTAGAGGTGCTAGTGTGAGTGGATTATGTGATATAGTGTAAACAAATTTACAATGAATGATGATAGTGAAAATATACAAGTGTAACATTCAAGTGTGTTGGTTGGAGTTGACTGGAATTGGGTGAGGATTTTAATTTGATTGATAAATTTTAGTATATGATTGAGAATGCCTTTTTGAATGAAATACTTTTTATTTATTGGCGGCAAGTAAGATTTTGTTCAATTTCTGTGGGACATCACTTAATGCAATTCCACATTCTTGCTAAAGTTCTAACACTATGTAAGTCATTTTAGGATTGGAATTTGTTTCATTTTCATCATTTCAGCAAATCAGAAACAGGCTGTCCTACATTTACTAAGGGATAGACGGAAAAGCTATACAATGTAATTTGTTAATTGGCATTGGCCTTTGTCAGCAGTTATTTTACTTTTCAGTTATGCTGCATTTTTAAACTTACGTGAAACATGTTGTTGTATATATGAATACAAAATAGTTTGAAGCTACTTGTTGTATAGGTAATGACAGTGCCACATCTTATTTGTTTTAAACCAATCTGCAACCTTATCATTAATAATTTTTCATGACTAATGAAGTGTTCTTAATTAAAAGGTAGTATAACGAAGTTAGTTTTAATATATGTTCCTTAAGGGTAGGATGGGAAGCAATACTATTTGAATAGGAGGTATAAGTGTAACATATTTTCGCTGAGCACGGCACTAGTACATGTAAAATGCAGCTTTTTGACAATTGACAACCTGTAATAATGTTATAAATATTGAAAAATTGTACAAAACAGACAAGAATACTTAATAAATTAAATCAATTTGAAATTAATTTAAATTAAATCTGTTCATTAAGTATTCTTGTCTTGGTAATTACTTGGTATGTGCTAGTACTGCCATCTGTGCCAAGTTCTGCGCAATCTTCCTTATTGGATTTTTTAGACATGTTTATGATAGAAACTTCTAATTTCCAATAAAGGATGTAATGTACCCAAATTGACATATATTTCTCTTCAGTTCTTCTATCTTTATAAATGACAATTTTGAAAATGATTATGTTGATATAACCAAAGTTGCATTTGTGCGAGTTACCGGATGATTTTGATATTCCAAATTTGATTCTCCTTGTAAAATATCTGTAAATAATTTTAATGTTTAAAGTGTATGTTCTAGTACAATAGGGTCAGTTATTAATCCAAAACAGGTGTTAGTTTTTGTACTTTATAGAGGGCTTATATTTTGGCTAGAAATATTCATAGATTCTGTAAGAATATAGATCACAATATAACATATAACATTTACATACAAATGCTAAAGTTCCATTGATTAAAGTGAATAAAAAATTTCTGCGCCTGCCGGTTGTAAATTCCAAAAAAATGTTACAATATATAAATGTGTAATTTGTAACTTTTGTATTGTCAATACTTGTTATGGTGTTGTTGATGTATTATAGTAGATAATCTTATACATTAACCTGCATCAATAGGGAAATTAATTTTTACATTTCTGAATCATTGAATTAGAAAACAAGATTTTTTTTTAATCTCAAACAAAACCTTAGCTGCGCTCTTACTTTCTGGTTTCCTATCTGTATTTGAAGATATTTTTTTACAATTCAGATATTACATATAATTTTTTATAGTTTGCCACAATATTGCCAAGAATTATCAGACGATAAGTTCATAAACTATGATATTTAATTGATCATGCAATTTCAATGTCAACATTAAAACAATCCTAATTTAAATTCTAACTATGTATGAGTATGTGCCTAAAGTAGAATGTGCCTGTACATTTTAATACTGCTCTTGGAAACGGTAGTACAAATTGGTAACTTGTGTAGGACTGACATATTGGTGTTACACTGTTATGATAAGCTGAAACTTCACCCAATTGATTTTCAAAATCTTGAATGGCAGAATTTTCTAACGAGTTAAAAACTGGACCTGGACATCTGTCATTTTAACACATTTATACTATCTTCTATGTATGGGAATATAGTAACTTAAAAGTGATCTACTTCCTATGGTCTGATTTGTCTGAATATATCCAATAATTCCTAAATATAAGCTAAGTTCATAATCACCACCAAAGCACTGCGTGTTTCTTAGTTTTTTTTTACTGTTATGGCTATGGTTCATTCTTAAATCATGGTATACTACAACATACCTGAATTAGTTATATCAATATCAGATAAATTTCTCATAAAAGTAAAAAAAAAATTTGTTCCCTTTTGTGCATAACAAAATCATCAGCCATTAGCTAAATTAATGAAATACCTATATAAATTATTTATATATAATTAGTGAGGTCCCTTGAAATATTTTATGCCAATATGTTAATTACTCAATTTAACTTGTTGCAATAATAATGTTGTTGTAAATTTGTACATATTATTATTACAGAACTCATCACAAGTTATCGTAAATAGGTAGATAGCGGTTATGTTACATCATGTTAAAATTTCTCAAAGATTTTTGTGTAAGTCTGTACTTATAGAATAAAAATGGGCGGTGTTCAAGGGCAGACACCATATAATACAATTGAATTAGATTATAAGGGTTATGTTATAGGTATTTCTAATATCCAATTTATATTCAGCAATAAGCTGTTTTTCATATGATAAATGTTGTGAAGATATTTATTTATTTTTAATTATTTTAAAATATCACAGATTTGTGAGTAACACGATCATAATGATCTGTGTTCCGTAACCGCCTGCTATATTATTTTGTGTGAAATTGTCAATTAAATTTTTTTGTTTCAAGGATTATTTTCTTGCTTTATGGTAGAAATTTAGACAATACAGAGACCATAATGGAACACCAAACAAATACAAAATTATTTTTGTATGCGTATATATATTTATTTATCATAAATACATCTCATGAATGTGCCTATTTGTATTATTCCTTGTTTAAAAATTTCAATGAAATATGTAGAGGTTTATGCTCTTCGGAATGCATAATGTGATGTATATAGTAAAAATGACTGCCCCTGCATTTTTAGACCAAGAAAATAAGATACATACTATTTTTTGAAAGCGAAGTTTACAGTATGAACACTAAACGTAACAAAGCGCCAATATTTTAATTGGTAACAACAATTGGGAGACATTTTCATATTCATTTTGGGTGATTTATTTTACAAGATTATTTTTGTGATTCATAGTGGGCCAAAGACTCAATATATGTAAGTTGGTAAATTTCGCTTTCAAAACCATAGCACGTTAAGGATACAAACCTTTAATGTATTGCACGTGGCTAAACGACTAAGTCCTGTGTATTATATAGGTTTAAGATATATTATGCCACGTGTATAAATAATCTGGAGTTTAAGGGACTTGGATTTTTTTACGTTTGTAAATGGTTTTTGATTTTAAATTAAAACTTGGATATTTTAAAGTGTATTGATAATATAGTGAAAACTCTTTATAACGATAAATTCATTATAAAGCAGAAGTGAGCACAACTTTGTTATGTTAAAGCCCACATATGGTTCATGTGCTCCACATAAAGATAACTCTCTATAACGATAAAAAATGCTCAGTCTCTCAAGTTTCATTGTAAAGAGTTGACACTGTATTTTTGTTTGTTATTATAAATTTTATTATATTTCTTGTTCAATAACAGGAAATTCTTTTATACAAAGATAATATTTTTCTTCACAATATTTCAATTGTGGAATGTATAAGAGAATTGGGATGATTTTAAAATCTATGCAATTTTCTTTTTAAATATACCAAGTGAAAGTTGTCTTTTAAATTTGTTAAAAGAATCATGTCTTCCTGCAATGAAAGGGGAACTTAAGTTTGTACGGAAAATATATTTTTTTCTTAGTAAGTGGTAGTGACATGGGGCCAAATGATGTTCTTTGTTTTTTTTTAAATCTATTATGTAATAAGCTCATTTGGTAATGAAAAAAAACGGAATGAAAATTACATTTTTCCGCAGTTTTAAAAACTCTTGTTATACTTTTTAAAATCAATGTTCGTTTTTTTCATTCGTTCGTGTTTTCGTAGATTTCTCGTAAAGAATTATTATTAAACTATTTGTGTACAATGAAAACCGAAACAAAATATTTTTTATGCCAAGACTGAATGATACCAAGTCCCTGTAACTCTGAATTGTTTTAATAGTATAAAATACAATTGTAAAAATGTAAGTAACTTTTATAAAAATAAACTGCAATGAATTATAATTTGTTGTTTCATTAAAAAAAAATAGAACGATCACACTAGACCATTTCTGTAACAAATATATGTTTATTCTCTGTTCATAGTGTTATTTAAATTTCTACCTGATCCAGATTATTGCATGTGTATTAATGATCAAAACAGGCACTTTGAAAATTTGGGCTATCCTATAAAATTAAAAGGGAATTCTGGGATTCGTAACCAGAAATAAAAGAGAATATTTTATCAAAATACATGTAATAAAATGACTACAAAGGAACTGGCTTAACATTAAGGCACAAAGTTCTTTGTCTGTATTATAATTACAACTAAGTATGGCAGACTCGTTGAATTTCATTTATTGATTTAAATTTATAATGTGTCAGCTTATATTTTCACAAATAAATTGGCAAAATAAATATAAAAAAATATCTAAAATTTAGAGGATCCACACTGCTTGATTCTTCTATTAAAGACTACCATTCTATATTAGGCACCTTTGATTCAGCTTACAATATTGTAAAAACAAATTTTATTTTAACAACAAATACATCAGAGTAGCCTTTTCTAGATTATACAAAAAAATTTGAATAATTTATGGATATTACAAATATATTTTTCTTTTACATGTCATATGTTCAGTGCAGGGTACAGGTTGACTTATGGCATAAAATACTAAGTACTTTGTACGAAATAACTGTGAATAACTATTTTGAACCTAAATACTACATGTATAGTTTGAAGAAATATAAAGTTCCACTTAATTTAACTTCAATATTTATAATAAAAGTAAAAATAACCAACAGGAATTTAATATTATAAAGCTTTATATAAAAATAACTAGGTATTATAATCACTTGTTCATAACATCTTGCAAAGTAATCATTGATCAATTTTGTATATATCGATTCACATATGGCCATTTTCAATATACCTACCTATATAAATTATTGTAAATAGCCAAGTGATCATAGCAACACAGACTGCTTAGGGGGTTTGGGTTGCAAGGGTCGTAGATGAGGTCGAATAACGGCAAAACTTGTACATTATGACAATTTAAATTACTTGCCATCTAAACAACATTCACATTTAAACAACTTTAAATCTGAACCACTTTAAACAACTAAGATCTAAACAACTTTAAATCGCATTCCACTTAAACAACTTTCCATCTATACAAGTTTGTACCACTTTCCACGCAAACAACATTTAATCAAAATAAATTAAAACTACTTTCCTGTAGAAATTTTGCAGAATCTATTGTAGTAGTTTGAAGTATCCATCATCGAAATACATACAATATATATAGTTGAGTATCATTTGTATCTAATAATGAAGTATAATTATATAGTTTATTTGATTATTGAGACACGCGGCGGCGTGTCACAACCATAGATTTAACATATCAGTAGCTGACTAACCTAATCCATGGTCATGACCCAATTATCCCTTCCCCCTAAGATATTCTCGTACTAATAACCTCATAAATATACTAAAGTATTACTAACAATTTTGACGTTAAAAGACGGTAAGGGTAATAAATACTAAAATTTATTAAATTACAATAACAACTGGTCCTATTATATTCTGTGTGGTCATGGGAGTTATTTTTTTCAGTTCCTGTTCGTCAAGGAGTTGCCACCTGGAAATACAAATGTTTATTTTCAGATTTTAAATATTATAAAAATTGCAACAAGAAGCCTGGAAAGTCCGGTCTATGACTGGTTTTTTATCTTTTACATATCAAAAGATAAATCCCAAGGATAATAATAGATTATAATAATTTCATTGAATACTTATTGTAGGTATATAAAATCAATGGCGGGTGTTTTTTAATAAGTCTTGATTTGTTATAAGCTATGTTACTTCAGTTTACTTGCTATATATATATATATTTTTCTGCTAATATAAAACGAATAATCACACAGTAACATCTCGCACTTCTTTTGTCGGGAATCGGACCTAAGATGTTGTTGACTAGGTAGGTTGACTTACCGTATTAACTCTTACAATAAGTCTTGAAAAGAATTTGGGAGTTTCTGCCCCCATTTTCTTTTATAAGTGTAGAGATTTGTTGCAGCGTGGACAATACACTACAATAAATTGATTTGTGTGAAGTAATAGTTACCACGAGCAGGTTCCCGCTCTTGGCGCGCGTGATGGCGGGCTGCTGGCCCTTCGTCACCTCGATGGTGCCGCCCTGCTTGCCGTTCACCAGGTTGTGGGCGATGCTGGAACAACACAACTACTGCTAACACTACATTCCAGTTTGCACTATATATTTAAAAGTAAAAAAACGAATAGGTATTTTACTAATCCAGAAAGGGGGAAAATAGGGGACTCGGGCTGGTTCAGGGGATAGGGTTGCCTTGACGACATAGCTTATCGATTGTAACCGGGGCCGACTTTACGTGCCCTCCGAAGCACGGAAGCGCTCATGAAGTTTCTGCCACTATTACCCATCATAATGAATGCGCCTATGTTATAATTCTATGTTAAATTGGTACTTTTTCTACAACTATAGGAATATGACCCGTATTCCAGAAGAGAAAAGGGTACAGCTGGTCCCCTACCATCGATACATTCATGCATATATAATAACCTAGCAATTTTACTCACGTCCTGGTGTCGACTATCTCAATCATTTCCGGTTTCTTGCTATGGTCGGTGACTACGGTCAGCGCCTCGATCAGATGCGACACGGAGATGATCAGGTCACCCTGGATATGAAGCATATTATTGGATATATTTAAATTGTTTATTTCATCTTCGGGACCAATAGTTGGAAGTCCTAAACGAATAAAGTTATAAACTTTAACTAATTCATGGAAAAATGTCGAATACTATTCCAAATGAAAATTTTGGAGAATCCATTGGACAGATCGTTTGGTCTTACCTAAATTATTATATTCCTTTATTAAGTGAATAAACACACGATTTTTTTTCTAAATAGAAAAAAAGATAACTGCGCTGTTCACGATTCCTTTATCGGAAGTCAACCGTCCAAAGTCAACAACGCTAGCAACCAATGTCAATGAACTCTAGAACGAGTTATCATAATATAATTTTGAAAGCTTACAATATTTCGAAATTTGAGTTCATCTTATGTCTACATGAATCCCATTTTTTTCACTTAAATTTTTCTTACACCCAATTCCTACACTACCCCCACTACTTCAACTTGCTACTTTCATGTTCCTATACTACCTCCATTTTTCTTAAAATTTTGCAGTAGGTAGTTTAATAACTCTAAATTTTTCTTCAATATATGCAGTATACCAATTCCTTCCTGCATTTACCTTGTCCTTTTTGAGGTCCTGCGGTATCTTGATGAGCAGCAGACTATCTGTCTCGTTGGTGACCACGACTCGAAGCTTGTCGAGCGGCAGTCGGTGCTTCAGTTTGTATGTCTTGCGCGCGGTCGCGTCCAGAACATAGAGCGCTTGGTTGGAGGCGAGGAGTGCGCGCTCCCGAGGCTTGTACCCACGGCGGTCATACTTAACTGCCTCGCATGAGTACTGGCGTATAAAGAAATATTTTTTGAGGTTCATGCATCTCATAATCGAAGAAAGAGCACGCTGTCACAATACGGATAGTGCCTAGTATTGCCACGGAATGGTAGCACCACAGACATTATAATCCATGTCTGTGGGTAGTACTAAAAAGTAATTAGTGGTAATAAGCAAAAAGTAGTTAATGTAAAATGTAAACAAAATACAAAAACGACTTAGAGTTTTAATAGACAAACGATGCTCAATTATAAATTCATGCAACTGGGTCGAAATATGGATGTGAAAAACATCATATGGATCATAACAAAGCATAATGAAGTGATGACCTTTAAAGACAAGACCTTTCAAGATATAATTTTGCAACATTTACTTCTATTTTCTTATTAATACTGTTATGAAAGCTACTCACAATAAGCTGCTCCCCTGTAGGCCAGGACGGGGAGGCCATGAAGGTGTTTCTCAGGACCTGGTGTTCGGAAGTCAGCCGGTCCATTTGGAACCGCTCCGCGATGCTGCTCGGGTAGCTGTTCTTCTTGCCTAATAGATCACCGAGAGGTTAATAATTTCGGATAAAGTTAATTGGTAAAGTAAAAGTAAATATCACAGTTTCAGGTATACTCATTATTAATCCTCTATTGAGCACAGACCATTTTTCATACCTGAGGTCAAGAGCATACTTCACCATGCTTCTGTAGGAGAAGATCACTCACGGAGATACTAACCCAAGCCACGGAAGGCTAAGGTTAATTTTTAAAATTTAACGAATGGAATATTTAGATCAAAAATTACTTAAATATCATCAAATCCAGTGGTAAAACATACGGTATTTAGCCAATACTTAGATATTCTTGGAGGTTGCGTATGTTACCTTTAAACATCTTTTCCGCAAGAACTTTCAGCTCGAACTGCTTCTTATCTTGCGGCGAGAGGGCGAGCCGGTACTTGCGCGCGAGGAGGACCCGGTGCAAGCGGTGCAGCTCGCGCGAAGCTTCCTGGCATGTGGCGGGGCACGGAGGCCACGACAAGTCCAGCACACGGGTCGGCAGCCGCGTGGCCAGTCGCTTTAGCCAGTGCACCTTTGCGATGCCTAGGAACCGACGGTTCTCTGGAGTTTCTGGACCGTTGCGGGTTATGAAACCTGGTGAATGAATTGAGCTCAGAATAATAGTTGTGGTAACAGTACCGTAACAGTGCAGTAGCTACAGAGCTATGCGTTCTAATTAGGTACACTTTTACATAGTAAATTGATAAATACACACTGCGCTTATAAACCACAAAGTTACTTCTAGTTATGTCGGGAGGAATCAACAAAGATGGCCGAATTATCTTAAAGTTGTCCCTAAGACAAAAGAAGCACTTGCATTCATATAGTTAAGGAGCTTCGTTTTAACGCACAACTAGGTTTACTTTCGATACTCTGAAACTGAACATTCTACGACACTTCTCCTATCTTACTCCTTTATAAAACATTGGTCCTAAAGAAACAGTTCTGAATACCTTTAATAAACGCCCTGATGACGTCAGCAGCCTTCCTCCTACGCTCTCTGAGTCTCTGCGCAAGGAACCTCCTCACCCATTTCTGGATAATGATAGCCGCGTTCTTCATCCTGAGGTACTGCTTCCTCTGCCAGTATCCTCGCCAGCGGCTCTGGATGATGGTGGCGATGTCGTTCCTCTTGATCTGGTAAGCGTCTTCTGTGTCGAACAGGGTCTTCGGGAATCGAATGAAGATCTTTGTGCTGGTGAATTTTAAAAATGTTGATTTTAATGTGCGAAAGATATGCACCTCACAGTCAAAAGGCCAATTTCACGTACGTGCGACTTCGCTCTTTTAGAAGATATCCTTGTAACTGTTGGCCTGAGTCCTGCATACGAGATTCAGGATGCATAAATGTATTAATCAATAAAATCATAATTTACGAGTTTCGTGGATAATTTTGAAGATTCGCACCTATAATTAATTTAGCTTAATTTTAATGGGGTAACGGCGTCATGTGGTTTAACTAAGTATTTATTTAACCTCAACGATGACAGTTATTTGTAAATTGAAAAAGCAACGACTTCGTGTTGCAAAATACTGAGCATTTTGAGGTTATGGAAAATCTGAAATGTTAGGGGAGTTTTAGTTGCACTTGCTGCAGTCTCCGGTGCCAACTGCTATACTAAATTTACACAAACAATCCAGACAAGTAAAGTGAGTGAGTCTTACTTCCCCATTCGGTAGTCCTCCCGGTCGTAGTTCAAGACCTGCACCAGCTTCTGGACGCCGACACGCGCAGGCCCCTTAAAGTTGGGCCACGTCTCCGTACTTAGACACTTGTACCTGGAACATTACACATTCCTAATGTAACATCATTTTCGACCAAATTAACTTGCATCAACCTTACAGGAGGCACTAGATTTGTTCAAATCCCAATCATCATAGCTGACATGGATGCTTAGTTATCAACAAAGATAAGCAACAGTGAATTTGAAAAATGAAGTCGGAGAGATATTGGGGTATATGTAAGAATTTTTCATTGGAATTTCAGATATATTTAATCTGATTTGCACATAAAACCATAAAAAATCCCAGCTCCTATAACACTTGTTTTGCCACAAGAAGCAAAGATAGAAAACGAGCAGAAACGGTTAATACTGTACCTCTCAAGGAAGGCATCGTAGTTTCTGCGGTAGGCGAAGCCAGCGCGGCGCACACGCAGGTTCTCCATCAGCCCGAGGTACTTCACCTGGTGAGACACCAGCTTCTCATCGAATTGCACTGCGGATACATACATAAAATCAATTTGTCTGTCGCATCATTGCAATAAGACGCATAGAACTGTTCAGAGTGGCGCAAATTAGAAATGGCTTACGTCCAGCAGTCAATGTCCAAAGGCTGACAGATAGACAGACGGATCATTGCGATACGTCTTGGTGCGGTATTGGAAACTCGAATCATGCTCTTTGTCTTTTTACATCATTCGTGTTTAATATATCCAAGTTTCGAACATAAAGAAATATCACTCAAACACTCTTCGGGAATGCTACCTCGATTGCTGAAACACCTACTGTCCCATGGCAATTTATTTTATCACAATTATTTCCGTACTTCGAATAAATGAAATTCTACTGAAGAAGATCTGATCCGAATATGTTTATTTCGACAAAATGCACGCTTTATATACAAATTTTATAAACAGAGTTCTCCAATAGGAAAGTGTATAAT
>DWJZ01004867.1:0-14797 GCA_018249125.1 Asbolis capucinus
AAAGTAGCCTATGTGTTAGATCAGACTAAAATATATCTCTGTGCCAAATTTTGTTTAGATCTGTTCAGTAGTTTCGGCGTGAAGAAGTAAAAATCACTAAGATTATCGTTAATTATTTTGAAATACTTAAATTTTCTTATTAAAATGTTGTAATGGTGAAATCCTAAATTTGCACTGATTTTCCGTGACCGTTGACCCTTGTAAACTAACCGCGAACAAATCTCTCATTTATGTCCTTTCGACACGGAAGTCATTATTATTCTGATAATATTCCACTAAGATATCTTTCAATATATGTAAAGTAGTTTTCGTTTACTGTATATTATTATATACGTATGTAGAAAAAAATGGGGTGTATTTGTCCTTTTTTATATAATTATTGTGCCGTAGAAAAATAATTTAAAGTCATATATAGACATACAGCCTTGGCCAAGAGTTTGAAGCACCCCTATGATATTTTAATTTCTAAAAAAGTTTTGTATTGTGCTTAAGTAATGGCATTCCATTCCTGGCGGAGGCGTCTTTTTAACTTATCCTTCGTTGTTATTGTGTGGCGCCGGACCTGAGGTTTAAGAATTCCTCATAAATGTTCTACTGGATTAAGGACTGGCGACTGTGCAGGCCATTCTAGGAGCTCTATCAAATTTTCATGAAACCACGACATCGTGTGTGCTGATTTATGGCATGGTGCTGCTGGTATTTTATTTCTTCCATATTTGTGTCACCAAAAAGTATGGAAAACGAAGGCAATAAATCTCTAAAACATTCGTGTATTTTGAAAAGTCCATTCGGCCCTCACACACAAACATTTCGTCAACTCATGCATCGGACATGCAGCCCCAGATCATCACGCTGCCTCGGCCGTGTTTAACAGTAGGGACCACACACTCCGTCTTAAATTCTTCCCCCACACGGCGACGCAGAAGGTACCAGGTGTTCCAAAAACCTAACAAAAACTAATAATGTAGAGCTTTACAAATCGTGACTAAGCAATATTATAGCTTTTTACATTTTAATAAAACTTATTTATCCGTTTGGACATTCATACTATCTAACTTACCTCAAAGTTAGATTCGTCTGACCACACAATATTTGACCAGTTTTCTTCGGTGTAATGTTGGTACTTTAAGGCCTGTTATTCCCAGAGAGCAATAGCTTCTTCCTTGCATTATACCTTTTGAGGCCAGCTTCCTGAAGTCTGCAACGAGTCGGTCTGGCAGAAATTGTTTTGTTACTCTCAGCTGACAACTCAACAGCAAGCTCAGATGACTTTTTTGTCCTATTTTTTAAGGACTCTCACTAATTTCCGATTCTCACGGTTTGTGGTGATACGTTTGCGCCCAGTTCTGGGCCTATCCTCGTCCGTACCGGTAGTAGCAAATCGCTCAATTTCAAGTTGGACCGCAGAGCGAACACTTGACAGTTCTGGATATTTCAACGTGGGATTTCCCTTGTTCGTGTAAAATTAGAATTTGTACACATTTTTCAGGAGACAGCTCGGGTTTTTAGGCATTTTACATCAAAATTAATGCAACTCAACACAACACACTTTTTAAATCCCTTTTTGGGTACCGCCTAGTTCATATTTAAACAAAAGGTAATGTTAACTATTGCTGGTGTTGCGCACCTGCAAAACATACGGGGAGCTCCAAACTTTTGGCCAAGGCTGTATGCCTATACCATTTTATCAATATGTTTAAGTGTGACAGCTAATGTTACTTTTACATTTAGTTAGTATAGAATATATTGTAGTTATAACAAATACACAAAACCTAAACATGACTAAGCATTATAAATAATATTGATAATCTATCATTAAAAATTATTTCTTAAGGTTATTATTCTAATATAATTGATGATAATATAAATGATAGATTATCAATATTATTTATATAATTAGAATATATATTATATTATATTTAGATATTACCTCCGTAACACTTTTCTTAAATATTTGCATATCTGAAAGTGTTGTTTTTATTTGTATTCCAAAGCCCATGAGTTCAGCTTCATCATTCTTTTTCATTGTTCCCCTTTTTATTGTCCCCACCACAACAGTTCCTCTTCCCGTTACTGTAAAAGCGCTATCTATGGGCATTAGAAATGGGGATGACAAATCCCTTACTATCTGTGGTATGAATGTGTCCATTGTGTTGAGAAGCTTTCTTACTGAGGGTACACCTGAAAAAATGTATTATAAATTTCTTTAATTGGACATGTTGATTTTTAGGAATGTTAAAGGAAAATTGTATTTGGCTAGGAGATTCTAAGTCTTTATAGATTGCTTAATTTTTATCTTAAACAGGTTTTCTTCAGAAAAACTTTGTGATTTAAATTTTACATTACATAACAGGCATAATTTCGGAAGACTGTATCATTAATGGTAATGTCAGCAACAATAAAACCTATTTTCCCAAATACAAAAATAATAATTAAAAGAACTCAACTCCAAAAGAAATCCCGAACTGAAATCTTTAAGTTTTCGTATACTTACAATTCATATAGAGATCCATATAAGGTATTAGGAGATAATTATATATTTTTCAAAAAAGAAAAAAAGGTATAGATTACCATATTCTGACTCTTCTTCATTCAATGCCTTCAATGCAGAGCCACAGATGATTGGAGTATGATGGGCGTTGAATCCAAAATCTGCCACCATCTCTCTCATTTCTATTTCAACGAGTTCTAGCATCTGAAATATACATTGTGAGTTTTAGAATTTGGTACACCCCAAAAGAATATAAAATGTTAAAACTATAATTTATAGAGATAAAGATATGTATGTGTAATTTACTACACAAAAACTATAAAAACAGCAATATTGAATTTCCTGGCTTTATTCATCAATGGCCCACT
The DNA here is from genome assembly GCA_018249125.1 of Asbolis capucinus. NCBI lineage: Eukaryota > Metazoa > Arthropoda > Insecta > Lepidoptera > Hesperiidae > Asbolis > Asbolis capucinus. The sequence continues at coordinate 2,860 of DWJZ01004867.1, forward strand.
AAAGAGCACAGGCTGTACAAGTCTCCTCATTACCAGAGAGGCCTTGAGCATTGCTGTAACATGCATTAGTACAATATTCATTATTGCAACCCACAACTGTCCCACTACTGGGTCAGATCTCCTCTTAAAATGTCACAAGTCCACCTTGCTGGCCAAGTGCAGATTGTGTGGACTTCACACAACTTCGAGAACTTTATGGAGAACTCTCAGAAGCGCAGATTCCTAACAATGTTTTCCTTCACCATAGCAAGTGATAATCAACTTCTGATGTACACATAACTTTGATAATTAGAGGCACGCTGTTGGATTTGAACCCAGGAACTCCTGTTCGAGGGATCAATGTTCAAACCACTAGGATATCACTGCTTATGAGAGATTAGTACAGTGAGGTAAATTTCTTATGATTACTTATAGCTTACCCTAATTTAAACTTGGAAGTAATCCTATTTATTGTTATAATTTTGCCTAATGTATTGAAGTTGAATAATTATAATTTTAAATAAATCAATTTTTGATTCAACTGCATTGTTTTATGCGATACTGATAAGTTGATGATATTTTTTCAAGTGTACCCTCAGTAAGAAAGTTTCTCAATACAATGGACACATTCATACCAAGGCAATTCAATATTAATACAAACCTCATCATCCACCAAGTCAGCCTTATTTATAAATACTAGTATATACTTTATTCCAATCTGCTTAGCAAGTAGGAGATGTTCTCTGGTCTGTGGCATGGGCCCATCATTGGCAGCAACTACTAATATTGCTGCATCCATCTGCGAGGCACCAGATATCATGTTTCTGATGTAGTCTGCATGTCCTGGGCAATCTGTATGAGCGTAGTGACGAGATTTTGTGCTGTAGCCAATATGCGCAGCATTTATTGTTATACCTGAAACATACAAAGTAGATGAATTTGTAGCCTATTTGCTATTGACTCTTATTTTATATTTCATTTTGAGCTCTATATCTCTTAATTTATATTTCATTTTGAGCTCTATATTTGTGTTCAACATAACATTGAAGAAAAGGATTCCTAGAGGAGTGTGTAAGCCTTTATTTATTCAATAGATACGCTTGTAACATAATGAATATTTACCTCTTGCTTTCTCCTCAGGTGCCTTATCAATCTCATCATATGATACATACTTAGCAGATCCATCTTTCGACAATATCTTCGTGATAGCAGCAGTCAAGGTAGTTTTCCCGTGGTCCACGTGCCCTATTGTGCCTACATTACAATGTTTTTTCTCTGTAAACTTAGGTTTCGGTTTGGTACAAAAGGTACGAAAATCTAACCTATGTATATTTACTAATAACCTGTTACAAGGTACCAGATGACGTAATATCGAAGTTTTACTTGTAAATGTACTAAAGGCGGTAGTTATTATTAATTTTCCAGTCATTATTAAATTTTTTAGAACATATTTTCTATCAGTCTATCAGGACAAAATTATTAATATTTTTAAAATGTATGTACGATTGTTGACAGAGTCAATTAGACATCTGACATTATTTGCTTAGCATGTCTTAATAATTTATGTCAATAATATGGACAATGACATCTAGACCTTTTGAGACCAGTGTTGCCAATTTTAATTTTTATGGGTAACTTCCAAGTGACGATTGGATTACAGCAGTCAATAGCACTGGTTAATTTCGATTTTATATTTATCAAGTGTTATAAAAATAACCAGTAATATGTAACATTATTTATTTATTTATCTGATAACTTAACTAACTAACATTACACATTAAAAGAATCTAATTCGTCTAGTTAGTCCTAAATTAGTGTTTCATTGTACATTGCACATATTTATCTGTTTGCCGTTCTACCAAATGCAGGTGTGGATGCAAATAAGTCAAGATCGGAGTCCTAAGCTAGGATAGCGTTGAGCAAGGTCAATGCGGGAACCAGCGGCGACTCGCGGACCTGTACCAGCCTAGACCCAGGAACAAAAAATAACTCCCGTCGCCTACGTCCATTACCTACAAACGATAAAAATAATCAATTAGGCTTATATAGCGTTTTCGGGTAGACTCAAATTTATTACATCCTTTTTTCAGTTGGCAGCAGTTAAAATGGTGGTGTTCTTTTGAATTTAGTGATTCTAACTGAACTTTGGAGTGTACTTTTCACTTTATAAAATAAAAAAAAAATTATTGTCTTATAATTTGAAGCGTTCTTAACCTAGCGGTTTATTTCGATCGTAAAAGACAAACGTTCTGTACCACAGACGTCCACAACGAAACGGGGGCAGGGAGAAGGAAATTCAGTTTATTAATTCCAAAAACATTACATTACAATAATATTTATAATATTTATTAACTATTCCAAAAATTAATTATTCCATACATGTCTTAGTTACCCAGCATGGGTGTACATACAATATATATTCCAATTAACAGACATCATTATAAAATAGACCTTATACCAATTAACCTAAGCAATAACATCCATCAAAGGTTTCTCAGGGACCTTATTCTCTATGGTAACAGATTTGGTACAATCTTCAGTTTTGTAAATGCCAACCAACCGATTGGACACTTCAAACATGTTGTATCGTAGCGAGATTATAATGAACTGAGCATTCTTAGTTCGTTCCTGAAACAAATAAAAATCAATTGTAATTTAAAATTAAAAAATGGTTATTTTTAAACTGCCAGCATTAATATCTGGTATCCTGTTTTCGATCTTACACCGAAATCAGGTCCAACAAATACTGTAGTGTTTGTTTTAAAATCAATTAACAGAGCTGTTAATAGTGGAAAATAAACAACATAATTATTTGTAATTAATATTTAACTAAGACAGTGATAGCCTAATCGTTTCAACCTTGATCTATTGCATGGGAGGTTCTGGGTTGAAATCCTTTATACACCTCTAAATTAAAATGTTATATGTATTCAAATTAATTATTTCTTGTTTTGGAGAAGGAAAACGTAGGAACCCGCACACATGACAGTTCCCCATAAAGTTTTCAAAGGTGTGTGACGTCCACCAATCTACACTTCGCCAGCGTGATGGACTTTGGTCTATGTCCCACACATTATGAGAAGAGTATGAGACAGTTACGGGTTGCAAAAAAAATCAAACCAACTAATATATGAAGAAGTAAATCATTATTTGAGATTGGGTTACAAAATCATTTTCCAGTCAACCCTTCAACCTTACCTTGATATAATTAGCGACAATAGACACATTTTTGAAGTCCAATGCAGCGTCTATTTCATCCATCACGTAAAGCGGAGTAGGCTTGTAGTAATGTAACGCAAACACCAGCGCTAGAGATGACAATGTCTTCTCCCCTCCGGACAGATTTGATATATTCTTCCATGACTTATTTGGGGGACGGACACTGCAAGTAAAAATACGTATTTTTTATGTTTTATTTATATAATAAAATTAGTACATCATATTGGAAATAATACCCAGCTGTAGTTTATGGATGGTTTGTAATTTTGTTCTAATAATATTTTGTGTGATTGTATATTAATTGAATGTTACTGAGGAATTTCTTTCGTCCTTTCTTTTCTTCAGTAAACTTAAACAAGACATATCGTCTCGTCTACCGTCTCCATGGTTAACTGAATAAATGAATTTTGAATTTAATTTTCGCTTTTTTTATCCAACAGTTTTGTAAATATGCTTTATCGGGAGAAGCAGCAAAAAAAAACACTCAGTACTTTAGAGTACTTTACAAACTTCTGTCACAAACTCACCTGAAAATAATTCCCTCAGTGAAGGGGTCCAAGGAATCAACTAGTTCCAACTCTGCGTCTCCTCCCAACGTGATCATTTGATACATCTCTTTTAGTTTTGCTGTTATTGTGTTGAATCCTAAAAAAAAAATCTAAAATTCATACACAAATTGAAATGAACAATTTCCTCTTAGGAACCATTATGTAGTTTAAAGATTACATTTATAAATTATTTTTTATTTTATTTTCATTTTTAATAAATTAGTGCCTGGCCACGATCCCACCTGATGGTTAGCGGCGTTGTGGTCTTAAATGGTAAAGCACACCAATTTATTAATAGCCTATTTACTCTTGACTTGAAGACACTAAAAACACTAACGCTATCAACTTATTCCAGTCTTTCGCGGTACGTATGATGAAAGAGGACGCAAAGCGCGATATTTGTACTGGCAGAATGTCTACGACTACGGGATGGATACCGGCCGTGCGTATTACTGTATTACGCAGACACAGTTGCAGGTAAAAGCTAACGACACAACCACAAAATATTCTGTGATGAGCAGCACTTGTGAGTTTATTTATCTTGATGTAAACAAAAATCTATAAGTATGTCACACCCCTGTGCACTGCACATTCTTTAAGAAATCAAAAATTTAAGAACCAAACAGTTATCTCTCATCACATCACAGACACCTTGAGTTAATTCAACTCCGCATGTCAATTTTAGTAATTATTTAGTAATTATAGTAAAGTTTTAAATTAGTATTTTTTTTCAATTTATATTTTTTTTACTCATTTATTTTTTAATTTTTATTTATGTCACCTACCACACAGGAAGTCAGTGGTCCTCCTCTTCCTCAGTTGATCATAGAGCGCGCGCATGTCGTTCCTCTTAGCGGTGATTTCGTCCAGCTCGGCCGCGCGCTTCAGATATAACTCTTCTTTTGTTCTATAATCCTGTAATATCATCATTAAATTTTATACCATACTGATGCTTTAATATTGTAGTAAAACTTATACAAACTCATACCCCCGAAGATTCATTCGGAAATGACAAACAATTCATACTAAGGGGATGTCATTCAAAGCGTGTTGGTAGAAAATAAACTTCCTGTGTTTGTTCGTTATATGTATTTATTTTAACCAAGAAACACAGCATATAAAATCATAATAAAAATTGTACGTACAATATAAGACGCATTCGCAGGTGAAAAAAAGCTAGTGAGACACCCAGGAAATAACTGTGATGCAGCAACATCTATGATTTTTTTTGTCTTGGTGTAAACAAAAAATTTTTTGTAAATTAATTAGTCAATTTGTTATGTTGAAAAATTCCAGATCGAATTTGTTTATTCTTTATGTTTTAATAAGAGTCTCTAATACTACTAATGCTCCATAAAAAAGATACGGATATAGTCAAATTATTATTTTCAATATTATTTTGAATATTTCGTGATAATAATGTCCATCACTATATCTAGACATTAAAATGACCTGTTTTAGTCATTATATCCGGCTTCGTTATAAAGTATTTTATATGAAAACCAGACATCCCTGTATAATTACATCATAGTAAGCGGTTAGTCAATATAAGCGGAGTCCATATTCTACTGTATGTGGGCATGTATAATTGTATGTTAAGGAGTATTTGTGTGTCTATATGTATATGTGCGTACGTGCTTATTTTAATATAAATAAATAAAAATAAATATCAACTAAAAACTCACACACGGCCATCTGACCTCAAACTAAGCGTTAGCTTGTACTGTGGTGATCAGACAAGTAATAAAGATATGTACATATTACATGTATATTTATATAGATATTTACTCCCTGACACATAAAAAAAATCCTGTTCATCACAGAAAAGTTTGACCTGGAATCGAATCGACGACCTTCGGTGTAGCAGTCAGTTTCACTATCCACCAACTGGTCACATACCTGTATAGCCTGAAGGTTGGGTTTATCATCTCCAATACGAGCCTTCTGCGCCGTCAGTCTGTTCCGCAGCTCGTCCACCGCGCAGTCGGCTAGCTCCTCGTCGGTGTGCCTCACGAGGGGGGTCGGCCGTTCGATGCCCGGCACGCCATCCAACCCGGGGTCTTCTAACTTCAGTGTTGTTAGCTACGAACATTTTGTATTGCTAAGTATTATTATTTCCTCATTATATTAACATCTACTCCATCTCCATCAGCAGCGTGGTGGACTATGCTGTAGGCACCGTCAGTACGACAAGAGACCAGTGATCAATAGTCGGCCATTGTTCAGCGCACGGGTCGGAAACCCGTGGTCACGGTGGGCCACGCCGCAGTGAGCCCGCGCAGACCCGATAAACACGACGTACAATGGCGTTTCTCGTGATCCACCCGATGACGACACGTGAAATGTGTCCCGCGCCAATAACATTTGTAACCCTCATAAGTGAAAAGGTTGCCGACCCGTGAGTTAGAGCCCCAAAACTATATTAATGAGACGACGATAAACCGTAAGGCCGTTACTCTTATGATATTATTATATTACAAAGGACAATTTTTTGTACAACTTTTCCAAGCTGGCATAAATTAATAAATAAATTCCAGTTTACTCATTACATACTATACTTGGTGCAACTTCGATTCGGAATAAATTCAAACAAACCATAAAAGCATGTTTTGTAGGGTTTTCACCAACTTACATAAATGTGGTTTATTCCACTAAACTACACATTATATTTTTGAAAATTTGTTAATTAATTATTAATCAAAGAACAAATAAAAACTACAAAACCAGTCACACAAAAAATTTACAACACACAACATCATTTACAAATTCATACTCTGGCATCCTTAATTTCATGAAGGAATTAACAAACTTTCAATATATCGAAGTATTTTGTTTTATATTTATATAATTGATTGATTTTCATTTTAATACACTTTATGCATTTGTCACCAAACAAATATCATGATTTACGAGCAAAAGTTTTGAAAAATGTTATGATACAAAACAATTAACAAAGTGATATAACAACAAAATGTTTAATTCTCCTGTTTTTCACAGGTTGATAGGTAGTGCTTTGTTATTAATTAAATATTACAGATAGAATTTGCACCGAGTAAAGACGGGTTATTCGGTCATTCTGAACGCTGTCGAGACTGTAAAGATTGCACAAGATAAGTTTTTCGTGAGCGTTTTTCGTGAGCATTTTTCGTTTCATTTCAAAATAAATCATACCTCCTTTTCCCATAACGGAATTTTGCTGGCACACTCTTGTATGGATTTCTCCATTTTGGCAACAGCATTGTTGGCTTCCAGCCTCTCACTCTTGACCTTATTCTCTTTACTCTGTAACTTGGATATCTCTTGTCTCAAACCGGAGAATTCACTCGTCCCTTCAGTTATTTGTTCCTCTAGCTAAGAAAAAAAAGTGATTTTATGAAACTATAATAAAAATTAAACATTTTCTCAGCTTATAACCGTATTTCTAAAAAAATTCAGAAAATACTCTCTGTGTTATTCCATACTATAATCTAACGCTGCACAAAAATTCATTGAAACCCATTCAGTAGTTTTCGCGTGAAGGAGTAACAAAGATACATTCATCCACTCTCGCAAAATTTCGCATTTATTAGCTAAAGATAAATACAAAATAATAATAATATCGCTAAAAATGCATGCTTTTTTACATCAGAAACTAACTACTAATTGCTTTTTTTTGCCGACATTTTTATTTTATACTAGCTGTCCTAGCAAACGTTGTATTGCTATATAAATGATTTCTAGGTAATCATAAAATTATTAAAACGACTTACAAAATAGGGGTTGGTGATAGAAAGGTAAAATCTTAAGGTTGCATATATTTTTTAATGCCACTCTAAAAAATAAAAAAATATCCAAAAATTTAAAATAATGTTAGGGGTGGACATTCCTTATCACTTAGGGGTATAAAAAATAGATAGTAGCCGATTCTCAGGCCTATTGAATATGCAAATCAAATTTCATATAAATCGGTCAAGAAGTTACGGACCAGTATGGTAACTAACATTGTGACACGAGAATTTTATATATACGATAAACTTGCTATTGTAATCTTATTTCCAGAGGTTCTTTTACAAAATAAATATCTCTTCTTCTTCGTCCATTGGTCCCGGGTTCCATTTTAAGTCGACTAAGAAAACTCATATCGTAGTAAATCTTAAAATGTACGTAAAAAAATACTTTGATATATTATCAGCCGAGCGTCGAACCCACGAATCTTCGCATATAAACCTGCAGAAAACATAGAAGATGAAAAATAAAAAAAAGAATACCTCCTCAACTTCCTTCTCAAATTGTGAACTTTCCAACGTTAGCTGTTTCTTCTGATTGCTCAAATTCTCCAAATTCTTCTCAGTTTCTTTAAGATCAGCGTCCATTTGATTGATTTTATCTTTAGATTTCTTCGCGTTTCTGAAATAGTATATGTACTATGACTACAAATAATTATGTAGTTATCAATGCACACGCGTTCATACGACGTTTTCCAACGCACTTGAGAAGAGAAAATTATGAATGTACCATTTCAAGTTGGGAAATTTGTAATAGTCAACAGAAAACAGCTAATTGGACGATGAAGAATATAACATGGGGTAAACTGTCAAACAGCCAACGTTAAAACTAAATATATATTAAACAAACTGTATTATGCACACACTGTATTATGTACAAATTAAACCTTTTGGGTTATTTTAGCACTATTGCAGTAATACAAAATAAATAGCGTATAAAATTGACAGAGTTATTAAAACGATAAATAAAATAACTTTATATATTTCCATCCAAATCTATCTGCGGGTTTTCACGTTCAAACAGACGGACAATAAATAAAAACGATATATTTTCTCTATCATCTTGATATTAGAGAACTGACTCATCAAAATTTGAAAAATTATTCAATGCACAGAAAAAATGCACTTTTGAGTTTATAGTATTTTGTATTGAGGGAGGTCTATATTGAGTCAATGTTGATGAAAAGCTGATGGATGGATGGATAGACTAATGTATTATCATGCCAAAACTTACCTAATACTAGTGTTGATAGCGACTTTGAGCTTGGTCACCTCAGAAGAAATCTTATCAATCTTCTTCGTCAGTTCCTCAACGATCTTCTGGAGGTCTTTTACCTTGTTCCCGGCCACTGCTGCTATCTGGCCGTCTACTTCCTGGACTTCCTTCTCCACCTATATGTAAATACTCCAATAGAATGATGAGATGTTACCACTTGCTACAGTGAAGGAAAATATTATGAGGAAACCTGTATTCTTGAGAATTTCCCATAAAGTTCTCGAAAGTTTCACTCTGCACTTGGCCAGCGTGGTGTTTACTTAATGTATTTTATTTTATTGTTAAAAGTATCCGTTAGAATTTATCGACAATTTGAAACAGAATATAAGCTAATATTTAAAGCAACTTTGAAATATAATATACTAGCTGTACCCGTCGCGTTGGTACACATCAATTCATCAACCATGTGACTGACTGATCGATATCTTTTTGAGACCAAAACCTATTCCAGATAATTCTGAACAAAGTTGCTTAAAACATCTGTGGTCTATCTCTATTTCAGAGCCCTTAAAGGACACACTCACAAACAAAAATTCCTTTTTATATACGTTATGTAGATTAAGAAAAATGTAATACCTTATACTTATGTAAAATGAATACTGTATGAAAATGTAAAGACTTAAAAAGGACGAAATTATTTCTGTACGTAGGTAGGTACATACAAAACATATACAAAACGGAATACTTTTAAAAATATGTTCTGATTAAATTCAAAACACATAAAACCAATACAGTAAATTGATTGCAATCAAAATAAACTGCATCACACATAAAAACATCTCAACCGTACGTAATCTAAAACAGTACGCAAGAACTCAAGCAAATTAATTACCATCGCTAAAGTCTAAAATAATTCAAATGTTACTCGCTAACCTAACTAGGAGTTAGTCAATTAAGATCAGGCAGCAGTAGCAGACTGGTAACGTGCCCGTGAACTCATCAGACTTCTCTGTGAGCCAAAAACTTCGTGTCGTAACGTACACCCAATCAACCAGCTTAAAACACCATTTATCAAATCCGTTCATGCCACTCTCGATCTTAATTAAAAGTATTTCAGTCTATAATTGCTTGCAGTATTGAATATTTAATGCAACTAATATGTGCAGTACACCCGTTGACCTATATCTTTCAATCATGCGCGTGAAAAAAATGTTTCGCAAATGAAATGAGAAATTTAGAAGAATTTAGACAAAGGCGAACGGAGGCTATTTGAATGCTAAAGCGATCATTAGTACGCCATTGTTGGAAATGCCAGAGCATCTTAATGCCAGTGATGCTCAAATTGAAACTCTATTCATAAATTGTCAACTTATCTAAGATCCTCCTAACCTACCCTAAAAAAAATTAGGAGTAACTCAATTAATGTGCAATTTTCTTTTTATATACATATGTTATTTATTCTTTAGTGCAATATCCCTAAAAGTAGGTTTTTCAATGGGCAGTCTTAATCCCCCAGTAAATACATTTTGGTTATGAGATTATGAGGAAGATGGAAATTAATTAAACAAAAAAAACTGTATTTATTACTTTATTAAAACACAGAAAAAAGTTTATACATAAATTAAAGAGTGCATTAAATTATAACTATACTACTATATAATATAACGTACTATAATATAATTCCTTATTAACTTATCAATATGTTATTTGTGATATGTGGTTTTTTGTTTACGGGTCTCAGTTGCCCGGTACAAATAAATAAATTTAAAAAAACATATTCGGAATCAAATGCAAACACTTTTCTTGAATATAAATGAATCATTTTCCAGAAAGTATCCATTCTCATGATAACAATTGTTTTAAGTGTAATTATAATTTTTTTCACGCTTTACAAAATTGCTGCATCTATCTTCATAATACTTATAATTGTAAGGTTAATGACTTCATGTAACCGACACTTTATAATTGACTACTTTCCGAATATGAACACACGTCTTGGTGATTAATTTAAAGTTACAGTTTGTATTTCGTATTACAGTTATATTTGTATTACGCTAAATAGATATTACGTATAAATTCTATAGATAGAGTGTACACTAAGTTTGCCTCAACATTCTACTTGATGGTTTTTTTTTTACTTATTGTAAGCTAATTCTTCACTACATGTCCAGCTGATGGTAAGTGGTTGTGTAGTCCTTGATGGTAAAACTGGAAGTTGTTAATAGAAATTAGCAGTGCCCTGTACAAACTGTGTTTATAAAATGAACAGAAAAAAATAGAATAAAGTAAAAGTTATGTCCTGAAATCATTCTTATTTTTTTTAATTAGCTCTTTGACATTTTTTTGATACAGTGTCTCTTCTCACGACTGACAAGACGATGAAATAACATAAAAAACCAATGACCCGAGAACAAATACTCATCTGTTAAATACTTGCCCCGGTATTAAACCTGGATCCCCTTGCCTTCCTTCACAGTCAAACTACAGGGCAAAATACAAGCCTATTTATCACAAAACATTGATATTTTGAAAACACATACTTTGAGAATCTTAGCAGTCCAGCACAGTAGGAAAGTAATATAAAAAATCATCTTTGCAGAACAGAATTGACCACCTACATATATTGTTGTAAATCAAAAACTGGCAATTCTTCCATAATCCAAACGGTAGTTGACAAAAATTTGCCAAAACCTTACTTGTCTTGTTCTGACAAACAATAAAAAGTAATATAGACCATTCACAGCGTGAAATTGGCGGATACTGTAACGCTCAACCCTTTCTTTTGTCAAAATATTTGCCTGTTTCCATGTTTTTAAGCAAGAAATTCTAATTCTAATGCTAGGGTAGGGTGTAAAAATATCTTCTGTCGAGTTCCTTGTGAGATCCTGGAGTCCTTACGAAGCGCAGAAGCAGGCTACCGAGGGGGTTGTAGTACTTCACCGAAAGTGCTGGACACCTTTTCAAAGTTTCCCCTTCGATAGCAAAAAAGGGTGTTAAAATGTATTTGATTTGACAGGTCGGTTGGTCTAATGGTTAGTGAACTTGACTGCTACACCGGAGGTCGTGGGTTCGATTCCCACCCAGGTCAAACTTTTCTGTGACGAGCAGGAATGTTTGTTCTGTATGTCTGGGTGCGTAATAGAAATATTTATTTAAGTATGTATTTAAAAGTATATATGTATGTTTATCAGTTGTCTGATCACCATAGCACA